>VUQH01058326.1:0-10356 GCA_015106775.1 Etroplus canarensis
CTCTGGGACCTTGATTTCCAAATGAAATGCAAAATTTACTTTCATCTGAAAAGAGGACTTTGGACCTCTGAACAACAGTCCAGTTCTTTTTCTCCGCAGCCCAGGTAAGACGTTACTAACGTTGTCTCTGGTTTAGGAGTGGCTTGACACGAGGAATGCAACGTTTGTAGCCCATGTCTAGAATTCATCTGTGCGTAGTGGCTCTTGATGCGCTGATTTTGGCCTTAGTCCACTCCTTGTAAAGCTCCCCCAAATTCTTGAATAGATTTTGCCTGACAGTCCTCTCAAGGCTGCGGTTATCCCTTTTGCTGGTGCACCTTCTCCTACCACAATTTTTCCTTCCACTCAACTTTCTATGAATATGCTTGGATACAGCAAGCTGTGAACAACCAGCTTCTTTAGCAATGACCTTTTGTGGCTTACGCTCCTTGTGGTGGGTGTCAGCGACTGTCTTCTGGACATCTGTCAAATCAGCAGTCTTCCCCATGATTGTGTAGCCTACTGACCCAGACAAGACCATTTAAAGACTCAGGAAACCTTTGCAGGTGTTTTGAGGTAATTAGCTGATTAGGGTGTGACACCATGACTTTCCAATGTTGAACTTTTCATAATATTCTTATTTTCTGTGACACTGAATTTTGGGTTTTCACTATAAGCCATAATCATCAAAAATTCAAGAAATAAAGGCTTGAAATATTTCACTCTATTTGTAATGAATCTATGTAATATATGGGTTTCACTTTCGGAAATAAGTAACAAAAAATACTGAACTTTTTCATGATATTCTATTTTTTTAGATGTATGTTACTTGTCACATGATCCACATTCACGTGCTGTAAACTGATAGAGAAAACAGTTAGGCATGTTTGTATATTTGTTTTTCAAGATTTAAAATAGTTACCCTGCTGTTTTTTCTGTCAGTTCACATTATGTTACAATGCACACTATTTAGTAGTTATTTTTATACTAATTGTTTGATCAGTGCAAAGTTGATTTAATTGCGGCTAGTGTCATGATTTAACATGGTGAATCTGAAGAGCAAGTATCCTTGAAATGTTAAAGTTTTCTAAATAAATAGGCAAAACTAGAGCCCCAGAATATGTGAGCTGTTGACTTTTTTCTTTGTAGAAATGCATTTTTTGAGAGGTAAACAAGTAGCCTTTGGGAAATGGTCAATGCTGAAGTGATTTGGACATTATTGAGAAGCTAGAGTTTGTATGGTTCTCTCTTTTTTGAAACTGCTCCTCAATTATTTATAATGATACACTTTTCATACATTTATATTCCTAAAAATTATCCGTATTTGTCCTTATATGGTTCTTGATATTATGTGATTAAATACTTATGGTGCCTTTACCAAAGGTTGACCAGATATTGAAGTTGTGTATAGACAGTAGGCAGTCTTTTTGTGCCTCTTTGGAGAATTCAATGTAACTTTCTTGACTAAAATGATTATTCTTTGCTTGTGCCTGGTGATAACTAGTTTATACTTTAGTGTTACAGCATCTAGAAAAATACAAAGGGAAAACAATAACACACAGTTTTAGGATAAACGCTACATTTTTTGCCTCGGGAATGAGTGAAATGAGTGGACTGTGCATAACCAAGTGTTTACAAATCTGTACAAATGGTTTGAAGCAGTTTCACATATTCAGCTATTTAATCTGTAGTTATTATGTAGGTCCATGAACTGTTTTTATTTTTTTTTGTTTCTAAGGATTTTTCACACTACTGGGGCCTTCTGTTTTCTTAGATTAAAACACACAAAATTAAAACAAAATATTTGAAGTCTGAATGTAACATTGCACTTGACATTTCAGCCAGACTCAACACTTTATTTTATCGCAGACATCACCAACCTGTCATCTCTTGTTGGTTTGTTTAAAAGGTATCTTCTGCGGGGATTTTATTATTATTATTTTCAAGTTAAACATGCACTTATACTTAGAACAGGAAGGAGGACATTTCAGTCTTTAGTGTGCAGCCACATGTTTGCTGAATGGTTTTACTTACCATGTCCTTTTCCGAAACAAACAAAAAACAGAATAATGTCTGGATAGTAATTTCTGTTTGACAATATCTAGTATACCTTAATCATAATATATTCTCTAAGAGGTATCCACTATATCTTAATTTATAGCTTTTATTCTCTTGACTACTACCATTTATATTATAGAGTTAGAAGTTTGCATGTCCAGTAGCTGTAACCATATATCTAATGCACCGCACCACAGATAAACTATGAGGACAAAAGTACTGGGCCACCTACACGTTAACACAGTATGACACAATATTTAAAATCTGTGTAGGCATAATAATAATATTAATAATAATAATAATATAAGAGTTGCCCCTAGTGGTGGTGTGCTTCACACCAGTCCATTTGTTGCTTTGCATTGTAATTAATGATGTAAATGGCAAATGGACTGGTACTTATGTAATACTTTTCTACTCTAACTGAGCACTCAAAGTAAACCTGTGGCAATGGGTCTAAATGAAACACCTGAATTCAATAATTAAGAGGTGTGGCCCAATACCCTTTGTCCATATAGTGCATATAGGTATGGCGTTCATCCTGTAATGTATGATTTCTGAATGCATCTTGCTTATTGGGTGTTTCTTGTTATATTCTTCAATTTCACTACTATTTACACTATATATGGAGCTGCTGCCAGTAAGTACCAGTAACTTGGAGACTATATCCTGATTTCCCTATTAATTTAAAAGGAGTATTTCTTACTATTGAATTGTTTACCTATTCAAACACACACAAGGATCTACTGTTATGTCTACTTTTACCTGAGTTGTAATTTGATATACAGCATTTTTTAGCTGCTTGTACTTTTAGCATATACAGGTGTTAAAAGGTTGCAAAGTATAGCTGAATACACTCATTTGCCACTTCATTAGGTATACCTGTTTAGTAATGCACATATCTCATCAGCCAGTCATGTGGCAGCAACTCAGTGCATGCATGTAGACATCAAGATGACCTGCTGAAGTTCGAACTACACATCAGGATGAGAAATGCCTTGTTGATGCCAGAGGTCAGAGGAGGATGGGACAGACTGTCTGAAGCTGACGCGTAACAGTAACTCAGATAAACACTTGGTACAACCAGAATATGCAGAAAAGCATCTCTGAATGCACCACCCATCGAACCTTGAAGAAGGTGGTAAATGGTAAATGGACTGGTATTTATATTGCGCTTTTCTACTCTGACTGAGCACTCAAAGTGCTTTTTTTTACTACAAGCCTCATTCACACACACACTCATACAGCGCTTTATTCTATGCCTTAAGCGCCATCACACACACATTCACCCTCTGATGGATGCATCGGGAGCAATTTGGGGTTCAGTGTCTTGCCCAAGGACACTTCGGCATGTAGACTAGAGAAGTCAGGGATCGAACTGCCAACCTTTGTGTTGAGAGACGACCTGCTCTAGCTCCTAAGCCACAGCTGCCCCAGATGGGCTACAGTAGCGGAAGACCAAACTGGGTGCAACTCCTGTTGTCTAATAACAGGTAACTGAGCTTCAGTTCACACAGGGTCAACGAAACTGGACAACAGAAGATCGATAAAAGTTGCCTGTTTTGATTACTCTTGATTTCTGTTGTGATGGTTGGATTGTGGGGTTAGAATTTGGCATAAAGAACATGAAAGCATGGATCCATTCTCCCTTGTGTCAGGGGTTCAGGGTGCTGGTGGTGTAATGGTGTGGGGGATATTTTCTTTGCACACTTGAGGCCCCTTAATATCAAATGAGCATCATTTAAATGCCACAGTCTCCCTGAGTATTGTTATTGATCATGTCCATCCCTTTATTAACACAGTGTGCCTATTTACTGATGACTTTTTCCAGCAGCATAAATCTTCTTCTTCTTCTTCTTTTGGCTGCTCCCGTTGGGGGTCGCCACAGCAGATGATCTGCCTCCATCTCACCCTATCCCTTGCATCTGCTTCCCTCACACCAACCCTCTGCATGTCCTCCTTTACTACATCATAAATATCCCATGTCAAAAAGCTCAAATCATCTCAAACTGGTTTCTGGAACATGAAAATAAGTACTCAAATGGCCTCCACAGTCACCAGATCTTTATCCAGTAGAGCACCTTTGGGATTTGGCTGAATGGGAGATTTGCATCATAGATGTGAAGCTGACAAATCTGCTGCAAAAAATGATGCCATCATGTCAATATGGACCAAAATCCCCGAGGAATGTTTCCACCTTGTTGAATGTATGCCAAGAAGAATTAAGGGAGTTCTGAAGGCAAAAGTGGGTCCAACCCAGAACTAGCAAGGTTTGTCTAATGAAGTGGCCGGTAAGTGTATACAGCTATATATGCAGCAGGTGCAAAGGAAAGGATTAGCAGTAAGGGGAATTTACATATTATTGAGCCCTTTTCTCTAAAAATAGACCTTACCATCTGTTCTCCCCTTGGAATGAATCCGCATGCACAGAATTTTGTGGATAAATATCACCAGCCAGGAGAAGGTGCTTTGTTCACTTTCTAATCCAACTGTTGTTAACTGGTAATGAAACCAAAATTAAAGGCTTGACCTTTGTTTAAACCCATGTGTTATTACAGCACCTGCATAGAGTGTGTAGGGAAGGGAGTGAGACATGAGAAAATGAATGAATGATGCCAAGGTATGGAGGAGGTTGGGATGAGGAAAAATGCACGGAAGGTGCAACTTTCAACTTGGCCCTCATTCAGCCTGCATATCAGCTGTCTGTTGAGCTTTTTCAAAGGCAATTTATTTTTAGATATTTCAAAAACTCATTTGAAGGCAATTTTCACTCTATGGCTGCAGCTCTTGCCGTCAGCCTCCTCCCTCTGCGCCAGTCTTACCCCCCTCTTATGTGGCACCCGATGTGTCGCAGAGCCCGTTTCTTGGCATCAGCACAGTTTTGATTTAATTCTGAGGGCCATCTGTAATCCCCTGCAGGACACAGAGGCCCATAGCCCCACACAACCACACCTCTATATCTCACTCTTTATCTGCCTTTCTTTTCTGTTTCTCTCCCAGGACCTTACCTTTTCTTTCTTCTTCACTATCAGCAGCCCCCCATGCACCCACCTACCCCCAGGCTCTTTCACCCCTCCGTGGGACTGTCAGCACATCTCATACATGCAGGGATAATGGGATTTCAGAGAACCAAAGACTTACTGCAGATTTTCACAGAGACTGATATGAAGCCGAGGGTGACGACTACTGATGTTCAGCAAAGTTGTTTGTATTTAATAGGTCATGTTTCAAAAGTAGTTATAGTCCATAATACACATATACATCACTATGCATTATCATCCTTGAAAAACATATTAAAGGCACTGTTTACCATGTATTGCATTTGCTTGTATAGTCCAGTTTGTTTGTTCAATTCAAGGAGTTTGAATTGGAAATGTATTTGAAAGTATTTACTGACTGCAAAGTTTTCATGCTTTTTGATAAACTTGCAAGACTGCACAAACAATGTTTAAAACTAAGAAAAGGTGGAAGTCAAAAATCTGGAAGAAAAAAGACAAGCTCTGACAGTAAAATGTTTACATGTACCGAAAAGTAAGCACTTTTCCTGAGTGAGTTGGTTTCATCTCAGTAAGTCATTTTAAAAACAACAATACCTAAAATACAAGCCTTGCACTTTACTTGCCAGAAAAATTTCTGTGTCCAGTGAAAGTGATTTCACAAAGTGGTGTCCCATTTCCTCTACAGCATTTAGAGCTCTTGCACCTGCCTGTACCTGCACTGATCACACAATTTAAGTCACGGTGGTTCAGTGCTTTGGGTAGATGATCTGATTGGGCCAGTGTCTTCCTGCTTGCTTTGCAAATGCAACAACAGTAAACTGGAGTATTATTGATAAAGCAAAGATGATGTGGCCCTCCAAAGGCAATCTTAGGTTGCATCTATCTGATTTACGTGTATGATGTTTGACAACCAGTGTGCCATCTCTCAGACCTCTAGCTCCATGATAAAGGTTGAAATAGAAGCTAACACATACATGTCTGCGTTCTTAACTCTTATAGATGTTTAGAAAGCACATATTTGCTACTAAAAAGTTAGACTAGCATGGAAGAAATATCTTTCCTGGACATTGCTCTTCACAGGCTGATTGGAACTTACTCTGAGAGTCTGGCTGTCAGGGTAAAGCAGTTTGGCGGTCGGTTGACTCTGTAAGCTCTGGTCAGAGATAAGCACCTGGCTGGAGAGCTTTTCCATTTCCTCCCAAAGCACCCAATCAAGTAGTGGCTGCAACTCAGCACTAAAGAGACCTAAATACTCCTCGTTCTTCCCATCTCCCTGTCCCCTATGGAAGTCCTACTGACTCGCTCTCGTCTGTCTTTCCAGTTCTTTCACTCTCTTGAAATTCTTAGGCAGTGTCTCGCTCTTGCCCAAAGAGTTTCAGTGAGACTAAAACCACCCAATGCTTTTTATAGGCTACATTGCCACTTTTATCATTTATATTTATCTTTCCTCTACCTGTTAGGGGACAGGCAGTATTGAGTTTATGACAAGGCAGGCCAATTTAATTCAGCTTGTGGAGAGTATAAAAGCTTTGGCTGACTGAAGTGGTATGGGTTGTGGCTCTGCTGTGTGCGTTAATTAGAAAGATCACTGTGTCTGCAATCGTTAGTACCCTTATTCAGGCAGAAATCTCTCACTTACTCTTTTCAGTTTGAGCTGTTATTGTAGTTTTGCTCCTGGGATGATGATTTTTAAGCAAGAGATACTTGGAAAAGGGTGCTTATTTGTTTAATAAAAGGGAAGACAAATGTCATGAGAGTTAGCCATCTCCAGTAGACTAAGAATTACTGGTTGTAACTTCTACAGATTAAAAAAGGCAGAAAACGTAGAGGATTTTGAGGCTTTGAGATAATTGAGATATGGATTATGCAGTAGCTACTCCAGCTCAATAACAGTCTGAGGGCCTGTTTTTTTAAATTGAGTGTGAAATGCCATCTGATTTGTTTTTAAGATATGTTTGGCCTTTACAGGTAATTGCGATGACTGAACTGGCGAATAGGAAGGAGTTCTTCAGAAATTTGATCGGTATAGCCTGTTTTCTCAATTTTAATTATTTATCTTACTGCTAAATTGCAATATTTTTTTCCTGGTTTGTCAGTGGGGAGAGTCCAGGTTAGCCTCAAGATGAGATGTTCTATATTTAGTGAGTGTAACATTTACCACCTAATAACAACTACATAACGTATTTTCAGAAATAATGCATTTACATGGCGTCTATGTGCTAAATCTTTTGCTGTTAGTCAGAGCATTGACCTTTTTTTTTTTTTTACACCCTTTTCATGCACATTCCTTTATCATAAGGGCAGCCCTGACTTTTCTTTCTTTTATTTGGTCATTTTCTTTTTTCCACCAACAGCAGGTGATGTCTTTTAAAAGTGCTGAGTCAGCAGATACTATGATTGGCTGGCTGATACTTGGTCTTGCCTGTAACCTTTACTGGTCCTCTGATGGCCATAACAAATTGCCCCAGGGTATCAGTGTGATCATGTAGTAGCATCACAGTGCAGGAATAACAATAAGCTTTACCATGCTGCACTTTGTGTATATGTTGTTGCTGCAGTAAGACAGTTTCTAATTACAGTCCCTAACCACCTTGATTTTCTTGAAAATTGGCATCGTCCTGCACATTCCATTAGGTCCCTCGAAAACCAATAAACTGATTAAAAATGCCTTCTGTGTGTGTAAACATTACTGTGTGGGACAGGGAAAAATATCTGAAAGAAGCTTTTTTGAGGCCGTGAATGCAATTTTAATTTGAAGTTGTATGTATACCATGTCTCCTCACCTTTTTATGTCCCCGCATGTATAGGATTCCATGGTTTTAGTTATTAATGCATTTAAATCTTTGATTCACAGATTAAAATGGCCTGTTGGTCAAGCTGTAAGTGGCTGTGTCATCCACAAGTGCTGCATAGATTGTAAAGTCTTCTCTGTGCAATACACACTCTTGGTCCTTGATGAACAAGCTGGTCTGAGCTATTGCTTCAGGAGCAGGATTTTATTGCACGTGTGCATATTGCACGATTGCAGTGCACAGTAGTTGTGTGGATGAATGTGTGTACATCTAGGCCATTTACTGTCCCTCAGGCTGTGGCTTGTTCATACTTACTGGGTATTGGCTATGCCGTGCCTCTTTCTAAAGGTAGCATATTTAATTTCAGAGGTCATTAAAAGCTCTTTGAAATCGAAATCCGAATCGAACTTTTTAAAAAAAGGAGCGTATCTCTATCTCAGTTTCACTTGCAGAACAGTGATTATGTATTCTGTTTTTGTTTGGTTGCAATTATTTTTTTGTGCCTTCCTTTTTGGATAGCTAGTTTGTGGTCACTGAGCCTCTTTTTTTATCTGTGATAATTGTGTGATATTCAGCTAATTCTCTTTTTAAGGCCAGATAACTTTCTAATCTACTTTAGATTTTATTTTCTTCTTTCCAGTGTTCCAAATATGTTTATTTTACTTTTTTATATTGCCTTATATTTGGATTTACCCCCCAAAAAGTGGTGTTGTAAGACTGCTCAGTGTGTGTGTGTGTGTGTGAGGTGTCAGTCTCAGCCTTAACTGGAACAATCTAACTCTGTTGATGTATCCAAACATCCATCCACAATGTAAAATGGCTTACACATACAGTAGCGAAGAACTAAATTGCTGCTAGTCCTTCTATCCGGACTTGATAGGCTTTTTCATAGTCAGGGTCATTCCCACGGGACCTATGAGGCCCCATCACACTCTGAGCTCAGCATGATAGATGAGGGCTCTTACTGTTGAGCCAAGCTAGCACTAACCCTCCGCCACCACCCCCAAAAATCTGAGCTACACATATACTATGTTGCTGTCGCAGCATTGCATTGGCACACACTCTCAAAGTTCCAAGGGCATCGATTCAACTCTCCTTCATTAATATGTATTGGAAATTATTTTCCACTTTGTTAAGGCAAGTCCTGTTCCCCTGAAGGTTAGGTCCATTGGGAGTGTGTGCATGCACATATGTGTGTATAGTTTGAGCTGTGCCACATAAAGTAGATTTGGGGTAATCAATGTGCCATGATGAGTATTTTTTCTTTCTTTTTACTCAATAAGAATATGTTTCTCAGGTTGTGTTCTTCATTCTTACCAATCAAAGAAGTTTGGTAATTTCATGAGAATTCCATGATGGTTAATATTTTAGAAGAAGTTAGTCTCTGTAAACAGAGATCTGACACCATCTTAAATTTTTATTAGGGTTATAATATTTTAATTTACTTGAATTTGTAAATGATGGCTGGTGGACAGAACAGAAAGTCATGGCCTAGATTTCTGGCTATTTCTGTCAGCACAAAAGTTGATGGGTTCCCATGTTGGTGAAATGTCAGCTCAAAGTAATGATTGGCTCTCAGTAATCTAATACTACCTAAATCAAACAGCATTTTTTTAAAAACTTTAAACCAACTCCTTTTACCTGCGTTTTTACTGACAACATATGTGGCGCATCTGTTAAATCTCCAGGCTGCTTTTTGCTATTTAGCTCACTTTGTCAAATTGCAGCGTCTAACACTACGTTCACACTGCAGACAAAAGTGGCCCGAATCCAATTTTTTTGCCCATATGTGACCCATATCTGATTCATCTATGAAAGTCTGAACATCCCAGGTCTGATTTTTTTTTCATATCAGCTTCAGGTTACTTCCATATGTGGTCTTTCTAAAGGTATTATACTTAATTTCAGAGGTCATTAAAAGCTCCTTGAAATCGAAATCTGAGTTGAACTTCTTAAAGAAAGGGAGCATATCTCTATCTCAGTTTCACTTGCAGAACAGTGATTATGTATTCTGTTTTTGTTTGGTTGCAATGATTTTTACTTCCTTTTTTATTTTTACTTTACTTTCTCCTGGCTGCTTTTTGCTATATACACTACTGGTCAAAAGTTTTAGAACACCCCAATTTTCCACTTTTTTATTAAAATTCAAGCAGTTCAAGTCCAATGAATAGCTTGAAATGGCACAAAGGTAAGTGATGAACTGCCAGAGGTTAAAAAAAATAAGGTTACCGAAATCTGAAAAATAATGTACATTTCAGAATTATACAAAAAGGTCTTTTTCAGGGAACAAGCAATAGGTTAACAACTTAAACCTGTTCTGCAGCAGTGGAGGTAGATCAAGCCTTGAACCCAGGATAACAAGGAACAGACACAGTACAAAGATAATAAATACAAGGACTCAAGGGAAACATACACACCGAGACTAGAGACAAGGAGGCTGAATACTGGAAAACATGAGGAAGACACAAAGAACCAAAAACTAAACATGAGCTGGGGCAGGAACAATGAAAGTAAAACATAAGGCACACAGC
>VUQH01058327.1:0-13662 GCA_015106775.1 Etroplus canarensis
AAACTACGATGTTAAGATTTTCGCTAGGAGTGAGCAGGATGGACAGGATTAGAAATGAGTACATCAGAGGGACAGCTCATGTTGAGAAGCTTGGAGACCAAGTCAGAGAGGCAAGGCTGAGATGGTTTGGAGATGTTCACAGGATTTATAGTGGATATACTGGACAAAGGATGTTGAAGATGGAGCTGCCAGGCAGGAGGAGAAGAGGAAGACCACAGAGAAGATTCATGGATGCAGTGAAGGAGGACATGCAGAGGGTTGGTGTGAGGGAAGAGGATGCAAGGGATATGATGAGATGGAGGCAGATGATCCGCTGTGGCGACCCCTAATGGGAGCAACCGAAAGAAGAAGAAGAAGATCTGAGCTGAAGAGACCTGTCAGGTTCTATCTGGTGTGCTGACAACCCCCCATCTACTGTTTGGAAAGATCTAAGGTTTCGTGCTTGCAACACATTTATTTACATCACAGTGGCTGACCTTATCTTTCAGGGCTACTCTTCTGTATGAATCCATTTTGGGAAATGCCACTCAGAGCATCCTGGCAGTTATCACATTTCCCATCAGAAAAAAAGCCTGAAACAAAGTGTCTCCTGTTCACCTGGATTGTCTGAAAGATGACTAGGGTTAGAGCGTATATTCCTGATGCATGGCTGGTTGACAGGCTGACACATCTGGCCTCTTCAGAGTCTTTTCCAACCACGCAGGAACAAGAATGAAATCTTGACGACTGAGTCATGTAAACATTTTGGGCAAAGGCGAGTCTCTTGGTGGCTCTATTTCATGCTACATAGACATCTTCCTGAAGAATGGGTTGTTTGAAACCTGAGTGCAGGCAGACAGGCCGGCAGACACATGATGATAGCAGAGATTTTACTGAAGAGGAGCTTCAAAGTGAGGCAGCACTCAGAGTAACAGCATGTAGAGAGGTTCGTTTCAAAATGGGGCATGCATCATCTAGGGGTTAAAAAAAGTCTTCTGCTTTCATAAAATGACTGACAGATGATCTTTTTATACATTCTACTTTCAGAGGCTAGTAGGTTAGCTATGACAGAATGCGTAACTCTTATTAATAACTTCTAAAATGAATGGATACACTATTTTGAAATTAAATCTGTGTTAAGTATTACAGCAAACATGGCTAGATGCAATCCTTCATATGCAAAAGTCTCTACTTCGGGGTGGTGAACTACAGTTTCAGCATGTGGTGTTCTGCTTTCACAGATGTTACTTTTTCTGTACCTCCCACTCTCCCTTTGTAATCTTTTTTAAATACTCAGCAACTTGCAGGGAGGAAGCATGCTGAGCGGGGAATGATTGTCGTTCTGGAACTGCATGTGTCATTTGTAACTGTGACAGCAGCCCTACCTAGAGTGGTGCAGAGCTGGGACTGAGAGTAGGAAGGAGAGCTCAGCCTGATCACTTGAATTTGTCTCAGAGCTCAGCTAGAGGCCTTTCCCTGCTGCCTTTACAAAGAGCCCCAGAGAGGCTGCATGGCTGCATACAATGCTCATTTACATGCCAGTTCTGAATTTGGCCGTGTCTGGGTCTCTTGACAAACATACCACTTTAGTCGTGCTAGTTTAGTCAGATTTTAGGGTGTAATAAACCTTCAGCACTGTAAATGACATTGTACTGAGTAAAATAATATTAATAATGTAGTCATTCCTGTCATAATAACTACGGCTGCATGACTTTTTTTGTCACTAAAACATAAATATTTGTTGTTTTGGAGCACTTACTCAGTTAGCTCATACAGCAATTGCTTTTGCGAGGATAAAATTATAGATTGAGGGTCACAAACTCACCGATTGTGATCAGCATGTCAGCAGCCTCATAATTCATTTCTGTGCATTTATTTAAATGCTTCTGTGGGTTTATATTTGAACATTAAAATGTGATCATTACAGCTGCTCTAGCTGACTGAACAATAAACCCAATGTTATGATTATTGTTTCCTGCTAGGTTCAATTGTTATTGTCAATACAGATTTTCCACAGTTTACAATGTAAAATACAGGACTTATTGGATTCACTCATAGGATTGAATTCACTGGCTAAGTATGTTGATACACACAGCAAATATGACCCTGGCTGTCAATACTGTGTATTCGTGGATGTTAAAAAATGTAATAAAATATAGATGCGGGGTTTATTTAATAGTAAGTGCTGTAAACACATCTGGAATAATAAGTATATTTTATCATAACTTGTTGCTTATTCTACCAAAAAAGAAAACTATGAAGATTATTTATTTATTTATGTATGTATGTATGTATGTCTGGCCAAACCTCAAATACATCTTGCAAGTATATTAGAATCACAAAAGCTTGAAAACTCTTAAATGCCACAAAAGAAACACGAAACATGAGTCAGCACCACTCTGATAGAACATTATGTTCTCTAGGATCTATACATGATATTACAGACACATATCACCATTAGCAGCAGCCTGACAGTTTGGTTGTGCTCCTAGGAGCACAGGGGGATGTTTCTGTATTTTTCTACACTGAGAGAGAAAGAAATGTGCTTTTCTATTTCCAAGATTATGAAATAATCACATAAATTTGCATTTTTCATTTTGCTACAAAAGACGGACTCACTCTCCGAGCTTGAGATCAAAATTGATTATAATTAGTTCAAATTTGTTTCTTGATGTCTTTTGGCATGTGTGCAATTACATTTTCTTAAAAGTACTGCAGCTTTAAGATGACCCAATTTCTTATAATTACATTAATAGATATAATCTCTCATCATTGTTATAAGCATATTCCTAGGTGTTTTATAACTGAGAAAACTGTCGGATACAGACATTATGTACACCATATATGCAAAATAAAGATGTACAATGGATTATGCATTTGGTTTGAAATTTAAAAAACATCTGAACAAATGCTGATATAAAGAAAGAACGTCTATGTAATCATGTGAAAACTCAGTAAAATATTATAAATGGCTTGTAGAACCACCTTTAGCAGCAATAACTCTAATTATTTCTGTGACTATCAGTTTCTTAATCATTGTGGAGGAGTTTTGGCCTACTTTTCAATGAGATGTCTGACGTGTAGGTGTTGGGCTTTTTGCAACTTCTTCTTCTTCTTCTTCTTAGGAAAGTCTGAGCTTGGGGGAAATTTGCTGGGACCAGAAAACTTTCAAACTTCTGTTTTTATATATGTGGTCAAACTGACTGATGATCAATTAACTGAATGCATAGGATTAGCAGTACCTTGGCTGCTATTTACCCTTTTAATTCCTATGGAAAAAGTAAGGGTGTATTTAGTTTTCACAGAACTGCATAGAGTCCTAAGAAAACTCTTTTTTACATGACTGTATATGTATTTGAAAAGAACCCCCCCAAAATCCTACTGCATACTGTCAATCACTTGACCTTTACTTTGTAAAAAGTCAAAAGTTGAATATTTGTGCATATTGTTTGGTTGTTAACATGATGGTTTAATCATCTAGGGCAAGATAATCTTTAAGTTGTTGAGAAACCATGTATATTAAAAACTCAACATGAGTCCTGATCTTGAAAAGTTATAAACAAACAACCAAACCACTTTGTGTAGTTACTAAATGCAAAACCATAAGAAATTAGATCAAACAATACTGATAATAATATTATAGTTCAAAATGTTATGGCTGCCAAGTCTTCACAGATCTCACCTTCTCTTCATAAGATCCGAGTACTAATCTTTTCTTGTCAAAGCAGTAGGTGAACATGAATACAGTATTTGATCTGAAACTATGAAAACTGTATCTCCTGGCTTAATGAACTTGATGCACCTTAAAGGGACATGAGCTGTTGTCTCTGAATCTCTGAATGCCTCATTTTGGACTTTGGTAGCTGGCTCTTTACTATACCTCAGTAATCTACATTACCTACATTTAAATGAGTATTTCCTTAAATTATATAAACTTTACTGCACTATTGTTGCATTAGAAAGAAGGTTTTCAGTACTGAATTGCAGACACTGCAGACAATCACTGGAATCCAAAATGAATCAAGTAATTATGTTATTCATTCATCACACTAGATGAATAGCCCCAACAATTAAGAATACAGTCATGTTTTCAACAGATCTTGATTAATCATAGACTGCATTAATAAGAAGGATATGGCAGCCATCACTTTCCTGACTGGTTTGTGAAATTGAACTTTGAAGCCTTGAGCTCAACATTTTCATCTAGGTTTTTTAAACAACACTGATGTAACCTCCAAAGCATACCCTGCTCTGATTGTCAGTTTTATCTTCCAGTGAACCACAATTAAAATGAATGTCATGCTGCATTGTATAAGATTTGAAACTAGTGATTAAAAATAATGCCTGTATGGAAATATTTACAATGATCATAGAACATAGTGAGCAGTAATGTCATTTTCTCCTAGAAATCTAGAGTAAGACTTTCTTTTGTGGCTAGAGGAATCACCTGATGCTAAAGAGCCTTCAGGACAAGACAGTACAAATTTTTAGTATAAAATCAACGGTTCTGGTTAGTTCCTCTGGCAGTGCAAAATGTTTTAAATTGATCCTACTGCCTTTTTTAAAAAAAAAATTTAACATTTCTTTTATAAATCCATTGTGACAAACTTCTAATCCAGCTGATGCCTACTGGTTTAGTTCATAATTCAAAAAGCTTTCAAAGCAGGAACTTAGCATTACTAAATATGTCCATTATAATAATAATTTAAAAAAAAATATCACTTGAGAGACCACAGCACTAAGCAGCTCTATAAGACTTTTTGGGCCACAAAAAAGTGCCTCTTTGTCAAAGAAGTTTGAAATTCTGTATATGAAAGAGATAGCAATAGACTGTGGCTGTTATGTGAGAAGATGCATTTAACTTTCAGCACCTTGAGTCTGTTATTTTGCAAGTCTGTCTCTAAACAAGTCTGATCTGTGCAAAGCTGCCACATTTTTCTCTTTGAGCTTTTTAATATTCTGGTAAGTTAATAGCTTCCACATAGGCCTTTTACCTCCCAGCCAATTTCAGAATGGACCATTCAGTCCATAAGTCCAGGGTTCTGTTTGTGTGTGTGTTCTTATACATACTCATGTATGAATGTATATAGCTGTGTGTGGGCCAGTGCCAGGGGGAAAGGCAACCCATTAAGACAGTGACTGGCAGATCTCATTTGGTGTTTAATTTCACAAGGGTGAGCTCTCATCTATGTGAGCCCATTAGCCCCCGGCTAGCTACTTGATTAATGTTGATGGTTCCTTCACGAGTTGTTTACACTGATAGGACTTGGATGATTTTGTAGGTTTTGTGTCTGTGCAGTAGTAACTGAGCACCTTTACTCAACTCTCACATTGGACACTGTGGTAAAGTCATCACAGACTCCCTGCCTAGCTCCATCCACTGAAAGAGATAATGAAATGAACATTGTATTATTATACAGTAATTAAATATGATGTTCTAATGTGTTTACAGGGATAATACTGTGGTTGTATAGTATTGCTAGACTGTTGATTGGGTGCTTATTTAAAGTGTGTTTAACTGCCAATTTTTACAAAGGCTTTCCTGTTGCCACTTCCTGTTATACTTTGGTAGTTATGTTTCTTGCGTGTCTTACTTAGTTTTATTTCCTGTCGTCTCAGTCCTTCTCCTGCTCCGTGTTTGTTTCCACCTGTCCTCTATTAGCTCCCACGTGTCTTCTGTGTCAGTTGTGGTTTTGTCAATTTACTCCACTGGCGTCTGCTTGTTTGTACCATCGTAGTTGTTCCAAGAGTTTTGTGCTGTCTTCATAAATGTGTTGGGCTTGTTTCTGTTTTGTGTCACCTTTGGTTTGCTTTTGTTTTGGATTCATTTTTCTTTGGTCCTTATAATTATTTTGCTATGTCTTCTGTAAGTCCAAGTAAAGTAAAATTTTTTCTTTTTTTTCCTAACTGCATATAAGCCCCCTGATGTCTTTATTTGGCTGTTTTTTGACTTACTGTAACTTCACTGTGTATTTTCACTTGCATTATTTTTTCACAGAAAGATCAAATGAAACGTGTAAGGTCACAAAAACAGTTACAAACCCTCCAAGAATAATCAACAATGCTATTAATCTGTTTTTGATCAGTGTGTTTTTTTCACTAACTAGTTCCCAGATACAAGAAGTTGGTCATTTTTGTGAAAAGAAATGGGTGAGAAAGTCACTCTAAAGTAACCAGCGTAGGCTGAAGAGAGACAAAGTAGGTGAAAAATTATTATTGCACTCCTTGCTCTGTCTTCCTAAATGTTTACCAGATCAGATTCTTTATTGTCATTGCTCAAAAGTATGAGATTGTATGCAATCCCATTCACTGCAAAGAGACCAATCTAACCATTGTAAAGCAATCTAACTATTCTACTAAACATTTTCCCTATGTACAAAGATTAAAAAGAGATTTTAAAATAAATAGGCCAGTATAAAAATATGTGTATAAGAACGTGTTTGCTTGTATCATAAACTTATAGGCAAGAAATCAAGAATCAACTACAGTTACTTGTTATAATATGTCAAGTGTTTTGTTTACAGTTTATTCTGCTGTCCCCAAACGGCAAAATAAAAGATGAAGTCTCAGAAAATTAAATCAGTATTTAAAAGTGAAAAAACAAAACCTGAATTCAAAGAGATGATAAACATCCATCCAGAATGGGTTTAATTATCCTCCAGGATTTGGCGATATTTTTCTGCATTCATGTTCCCCTCTACCTTTACAAGCATTCCAAGGCCTGCTGCTAAGAAGCTTTCCCAGAGCATGATACTGTCACCACCACGCTTTACGGTGGAGGTGGTGTGTTCGTGGTGATGCGCAGTGTTCGGTGTTTGCCAAACACAGCGTCTGTCTGATGGTCAAAATGCTCAATTTTTGTCTCATCAGCCCAAAGAACTTTCTTCCAGTTGATCTTGGAGTCTCCCACATGCCTTTGGGAGAATTCCAGGAGTGACTTTATGTGAGCTTTTTTAACTGTAGCTTTCTCTTTGCCTCTCTCCTATACAACTTTGACTGGTGAAGAACCTGGGCAACAGTTGTTTTAAGTACATGCTCTCTCATCTGAGCCATTGAAGCTTCTTCAGAGTGGTCGTAGGTGTCTTGGTGGCCTCCCTCACCAGTCTTCTTCTTGCCTGATCACTTAGTTTATGACTACGGTCAGCCCCAGGCAGATTTAGGGAAGTGCCAAAAATTTTAATAACGGTGGATTTGACTGAACGCCATGGGATGTCCAATGAGTTGGAAATCTTGTTGTAGCCATCTTCTGACTTACTTTTCAATGATCTTTTCTCTGAGTTGCTTGGAGCATTCTTTTGTTCTCATGTTGCAATTGTAGCAGGAATACTGATGAACCAGAAAACGGATCTCATAAGTCACGAAGTGAAACTTTGTTTTCACTTTGACATGAGAAGAAATTTTTCTTTTTATAATTTCTTGTCAAAAAGCCAAATTATATTGATCATATTTTCATTTATTAAAGTAATAAAAATGTAAAACCTCCAAGAGGGTGAGTACTTTTTATAGGAATTGTAACAGACTATTAATTGATAAAATTATTTGTGATGCTGTAATCGATCACACAGATGGAAAAATGCCTGTCACAACATTTTCTTTGAGATTAGACTAAGTGAAAATGAGTCTGAAATGACTTTAACATAGTAAAATTGAAGTAAAAGTAATTTAAAGTGACTTTCTGAAAGCAGGTTGCAGGCAATTTATTCTGACCACATTTCATGATGAAATATGCTGACAAGTTGAAATACAACTATAAAATTATATTGAGAAATATTTTGAAAAGTACAATATCTGAATATTATAACTTTGAACTTCAACACATTTTCCATTAAAAATTACTTGAAATCAGTCTTACAAGGTCTAAATAATATCCTGGGTCCAAAAGAAAATACTGTCCTATCTGTTCAATCTATATTTTTATCTTCAGCTGCAGTCATCTGCATTTTGTCCCTGTAAAGTTACAGATCAATAACTGATCTTGAAAAATTTGGGTAATTCTACCTCTATTATGCATTAAAGAAAATTCAGTATGGTGGTGAATGGGTGGCCCTGATTGAAATTTCCTCTCCTGTTTAAGATAAACTTCATGGCCTGGACTGACACACATTCATATTCCTCGGTTCACTGGATTAAAAAGGGTGCTCTGCTCTTTGTTTGCTTGTTGTTATAGTGAGTCCTGGTAGCTCCACTGATAAGGGCTTTCTTTCATTATTCACGCATGTGCCTAATTCAGGGTGAATATCCTCAGAGTTGACTAAAATGACCAATCAGCCTTTCTGGAACTGAAAACTCAGTTGCACATCTTGGAGTTAACCAGAGGGGAATCGCAATGCTCTTGAAAAATTCAGTATTCAAGTGAAGCACTGCTGCAGACATTTAATACCATAAACTACTGTACTGTTTGAGATTCATCATGTGTTTTTGCACCCTTGTTGCAGTTTAACTGCAAACTTTATGGCCCCCTAAGGGAAATTTGTTTTCAGGTTGGTTCAGCAGTAAAACATTCAATAAAGTCAAATTATAAAGTATAGGCTCACTATAAAAACGATAAACACATTACCTGAAAGTACAATTACACATGTAACAAACTGCCATGTCACACTGTACAATCACAAAGACTTGCATCAGCTGATAAGACCCAATGAGACGTTAATGCTATAAATATTTCTCCTCGGAGCGAACACTACAGGAGATTGGCACAATACTGAACACATAAGTGCAAAGCAATACAGACTTAATACAATATGCTTGCAATAAATAATTTTTGTAAGATAAAAAAGTAGGCAGACAGAAAGCTTATATTTTATTGTGATTGTGTCAAAGAATACCATCGTTTAATGTGTCTGTAGTTCACCTTAATGCAATTGTTACAATACTTTTCCCTCAGCTGTACAATATTTGATTGATGATTTGATTTCACTTTAATTGCTCTTTAGTTTTCTCACTTTAGCAATCAGGTCCACCAAAAGAGGTGTCATTTAAAAAAACATTTTAATGTTTACCATTTTAATATGATTAACCTAAGGAACTACTACTCATTATTTGAAATAAACCTTGGGTGTAATTATGTTTCAGTGATAAAGATGTTACACTGTAATTTTTCATCTGTGAGCGAATATCACAATAGTGACACTCATCTTCTGAATTTATATTCTAAGCTCCCATGGCACTCCACCATTTCTTACTACATAGAGTTTCTCTTTGCTGACTTCAAAAGGTTTTCTACTTTTTAATACACATAATTATTCCCATCAGTGTGGTCTTTGATGTTTACATAACTGCATTATGCTGTGTGAGCATGTGTGTGTGTGGATGCATGGTGAGTATAATATTTGTTCCATGAGCATACATTGACATAATTTCAGGTATTTGTCTCTACATGTACTAAATCTATTAAAATGCAGACATCTGTAAACATATTGTGATTACTGAAATATCAGCTAAATATTTATTAAAGACAGAGTTATTAAAATGATAATAAAAACTAAGATTTAGGGGTAATATATTTTTTCTTTTCTTTGTGAAGACAAATCTGTCAGCTGCCATTATTGCAATGAAACATAAACAAATAAAGACTTGATGATGTGATTTCAACTCATATGTGTTTATATCCTCTATGACGAACACGTTGATGTATTATCAAGTAAACAAAGTAATCAAAAATAATTTGCATACAAATTGGATTATGACAGATTAAAATCACAGCTAAGGTGTGAAGATTTGCAGTCAAAGCTCTATAATAAACACCATCATTTTGACAGAATTTATTTAGTCATGTTGATAAAAGAACATGTAAAGAAGGTTATGTATCATTTTCACACTGCTCATTTATATACTAAAGTAAGCTGTCTCATTCCTGTTTAAGATAGATAAATATTCAAAGGATAAAAATGTGCTATAGATTTTATTGAAGCAACTTGCAGCTGGCACTAAAGAGACTAAGAACTAAATGTGCATTGTATTTTTACTTTTCCACTTAGAAAAACACTCATGACCAGCATGGGTGTTTGGGCTGTGGCTGTGGCTGCTCTGCTGGGAGCATCAGGGTGCTGGCTTGCTGAAGGGCACAAGAGCAGCAGGCAAAGCAGCGTGGATACTGCCAGCATGTCACGTACTTCCTCCCAGGAACCTCGCACCATGGTAAGGATCCTGTGCAACCCCTGCACATACACACACTAACTTAGTGTACTGCTTCCCACTGAGGCCATCACCTTCACTGTCTATCAAGCCAGAGAAACACTTGCAGTGATGTACGGTAAATCAATCATATCAACCTTATATCAAATCAAGGTTGAGAAGAAAAATGAAGCAAGCCAAAAAAAAGTAAAGTGTGAAAAACACGCTGGTTGTCAAATTTAGTACTTTTTAACTCCTGTAAAACTGTTGCAGAAAGGGAGAAGTCAATGTGTGCATTTCAGTCTATAGATACACCCATTTCAAAGAGTTAGAAAGTAAAATAACATAAGGTCAGATGTATGCGTATGTAATAATTGTGGAGAAAGCATCATTATGAACTGACAACATACAAACATAGGATCATTCACTTTGCATTTGGAGCCTGGATGGACGTTGGCGAGAGTCCAGGGGCCTAAATCACTGGACTCTCAACTGTGAGCTGGGTTTTTATGAGCTGTTTCATTAGGTTTAGTCCCCAAAAGTACTTGGTTAGCTCCAGGCACAAAAAGCTTTCGGTCAGAGTTTGGAAAAAAACATAATTTGAGAAAGCATGCATTATAAAGCTAGATTTGCTTGCTTATAGCAATATTTGTCACTAGAGATTTAAATGCACCTTTTGCAGTGCTTCCAGATATGTGAATAAATTTGGTTTCTCTCTGTTTTTGAACAGTTACAATAGATGATAATCCCCTGCAGACCCTGTTTGAAGGTAGAGAAGGGTACCTACTGATGATATGTGTAGGTTTGATAACTAGTGATCAAACTGGATACCCTTAGTGGTTAAGCTATAAGTGGTAACAAAAAATTTCAAGTATTTAACCTTTAACCTGCTAGCTGTTTTCTGTCTATGCTTTATTTTAAACCCAGCTATCAATATACAACACATCTGAGATAGCTGCTTTAGCACTACCGGGGAAGTTGCATCTATCGGGGTGGCATGCAAGCAAATCATAGGTTAAAGAGGAAAAAGAGACCCTGTGAGAAAACTGCCCCTTGAAAGCAAAAATGAACCTTTTAACTCATAATCTTTGCGTGACAGAAATATAAAGTCCAAATAGGTTGTCAAAACCACATATGCACAGACGGGCAGATGCCCACCCCCTCCCCAGCTCTGTAGTTGTCCTAATTCTTTTTAAAATGACCCCCTGGTCTGTTCCAAGTCTCACTCACTTTGGGCTTTGCCAAGTTGGAACTCCACTGTGGAATGCCATTTAGCCCTGGAGGTTTTGTTCCCTGAAATCCTTTGATGAAAAAAACACATTTGCAGGCATACAAACTCATCTATCTGGCAAGAACTGGGACTTAAAAAGCTGTCAACTGGTGCCAAAATCGAGTTGACCCTGAGGTAAATCATGCAGATCCATAAAGTCACATTATGCATTCTCGAAGCCTTTGGGAATGAATAGGTAGTGGCAGATTTATTTTATTTATTTATTCATATATTCATTCATTTATTAAACCAAATTCCCCAAAACAATGCAAAACATTTAAACAAGGGAAGGAGACGATTGAGGCCTTTTGATTTTTGTCTCCTTGTCCGGTTCCTGGGTACTCAAAATACCCAAAAGATTGTGCTGACATATGGCAACTTTGGCACAATTACAGTATATTCACTGTCACAAATGTGTAAAGATACAGAACTTAAAAATTGTTTACTTGTACACTTGAACCCCAATATTGCCAGAAAACAATGGATTGACTTTACATATACTGTTTACATGAGAGCTCAGTGTTGAACAGTAAGATGTGAATGTCATCACATTCAGACCAAAAGATTTTTTGTAACAACAGGTGCAGGATAAGATAAGCAGTATTTGATTTTACTAATGCATCAAATATTGTATTGTCTGTCTATTTAGAATCATTCCATGTTTCCATGTTCAAGTAGACTCAAGACTCAATCTTGATAGCCAGAATTTCCAAGCTAGCATAGCAAACATGAGGAGAAACGTGTACACCATTGTTTCAGGTTCTTAACCACATGGAGGCAGTCCACCAAAACCTCAAGCAATTAAAGTAGAATCATTCAACACTGAAAGTGACAAATCAGGTTGCCTTTTAAATGTCTCCGTGCAAGTAGCAATCTAGTGAGAGAATTGCTTTTACATTTGTTTTCAAAATTCAGCCGAACGATCAATTCAATTTGCGGACTAAACACAGGGCATCAGGTAGGCTACCCCTGAGCAAATAACAGATACGTAGTCCGTCGCTTCGACGTAGAGGCAGCCATCCTGTTCAAGCCATGTTTAGAATGACATGAGTGCTGATGTCCAAGTCTATGCTACTGTAAAGAGTTCAGAACAGATTTGCCAGTGTACACTATACTGTGTAATGATGTCAGAAAATAATAATAAAAGATTTTATTATTATGACTATTGCTATTGTCGTTTTCAGGGATGCTAAAATGAAATTTAGGGAAAGAAGTCTAAATGTGCAAGTATGTTACAGCATACTGAGTGAGGATGTAAGAATTTTATAAGCTGCATATTTTACAGTATGGTTATGATTTGGTTTGGGGCTGGCCTGTATATAGAGACCAGAGTTGTTAAGTGATTTTACAGCAACCACAGACAAAGAATGAATTGAGCTCACTGGATTAAGGTTTAGTAGTAAGAGGGTTTTGCCTTGTATGAATAGGGAAAAAAGCTGCAGGAAAAAGAAAAACAAAAAAGAAAGAATAGAAATACTCTCCTCCCCACAATAGCAGGCTCTTCTTTTGTGCTTTAATTTCAGTTTCCATTTACATTTTGATGATAAATTGAACCCGTGAGCTTTACTTTTTATTTTGTTGCAGTCCCCAGAGGGTTAGCACACACTTTTTCAGGGTGTTTTCTCATAATTTGTTCTCAAAGCTTAAGAAAACCTTTCAGAAATCCTTTCAGGCAGGAAGAACATATGCAATGGTTACCATTATATGAAGCAATAATACTATTCGCTACTATAATTACAGTGGTAGGGGATACTGGCTTTTCTCATGAAGCTCAGCACAACCATCTGGTAAAGCGCATCAGTCACTTTGAATGTGTCTTGCTTCCTAATGCTAGACAGATGTCTAACTTGGAAGTCCATCAAAAAGCATCACACAGCTCTTTCAGTTACTTTCAGCTTTTTGAGGTTGTTTCCAGTTTCTTTATCTGGAGTGTGCAGATATGTCTCATATGGAAGTAAATGCCAATTCTTGTGATAATTCATATCAAATTGTTCAGTCAAATAACGATCATGCAGTAATGTATCATAAACTCAAATATTGCACAAGATTTTATAAAATGCTCTGTTTCATTTTGTGAAATTATGAAAATGTGTACCCAAAGAAGTGATTACTTCACATGCATGGATGGTAAAAATTGTAAATATAATCCTACTAATACAACAGCCTCATAATCTAAACTGCAAAAAGCTTTTGCTGAAACTTGTAATGTTATTGTTTCCACTCTCCAAATCAATAGATACATTTAAAGATCATTTAGACTGGTTGCATGTACTCCACAATAGCTGTGTTTTCAACATTGA
>VUQH01058337.1:0-5000 GCA_015106775.1 Etroplus canarensis
TGAGGACTTCAGGAGTCGAGCTGAATCCAACACCTAAATGACGCTAAAATAAAGCTAGTTTGGCTTACGGCTGAATTTTTTACTTCCAAGAGTTCAGGATATTTAGCTTTTGGGTGAAATTTATAGAGAATGTAAAAAGTTCACTCTACAGTCATATTATATCATGAAAGCAGGGCATTTAAGTAGAAGCATGCAAAGGTGATTTCCTCATCTCAAACGATTTATTGAAGCAAAAGCCAACATCAGTGGTATGTATACCGCAACAAAAAATGTCTCAATAAATTGTCATGTGACCTCGACTATCAATTCCAGCTTGACTTCTGTGACTCTTCCAGTCTCTCTGTATCTCTGTTGCAACCTGCTGACGACACTCTGTGACACTCGAAGCTCAGTGGCCGCTTCCCTCCGACAACATCCTGTTTGAAGCCTCACGATGGCGAGGCGCTGTTGATCAGTTGTCAGCTGTCGTCTTGGTCTCATGATGTCAAAATGTGAACAGCGAGACGGAGAGGACTGCTTAAATACCAGTTCTAACTGAACCAGAAAATGTATTGGTCGATTCATGGATCAAACACCAGTTGTGAATTTTGCTGTTAAGCATCTCGTTAGAGAACGGCAAGTAATGTAAAAAATCCTGAAACACTGAACAGTTGGACATGTGCGTTCAAAAGTGTGGAGAAGATCAAAATAGTTTAACTCGTAAAGGTTACAGTGCCTTTTAGGTGCATCCTAAAATTTCACCTGAAATCCAAATATCCTTAACATTTTTTGTGAGTAGTGTGTATACGACATTAAATGCCTACTGTACAGCACGGTGGAGGCTTTGTCATGTTTGCGGCTGCACACACACACACACACACACACACACACACACACACACACACACACACACACACACACACACACACACACAGAGAACACTCTTTCACTCTAAATAGATAACCAAGTAACCATTTAGTATTTAGGGATTTAATATTATTAGGTTTGTTATTTATTACCTAATAGGGAATTTGTATTAGTGATTGGGGAAGCAATAATAGGCAGAGCTGCAAATGAGAAGCTACCCTGGGGATTTTTTTCACCTTGCTAACTTCAAAGAAATTTCACTATATATTATTTGACAAAGGAGGAACTCGCTGAAGCTCTGCTGGTGGTGCAGCTACATGCATATCACAAAATAACTGCCTGGAGCTATATCTTACTACTAATGATAACCTAGTTTCTTCCCTGGTGAGGGTCATTAAATGGCACATTAATATTAAAGCCTACAACACAGTGACCTTATCTTTTATTGCCTCAATAAATCCTCAGAGACAGACTTTCCATCCCCCAGGTGTCCAAATAGTCTTCCTGCGATGTCTAGTTGGCCCCAATGAGCTCTCCTCAAGACCCTACACCTCCACTCGTTCATTTATCTTTTCATCCTGACTCAGTTGGCAAGTGTCTTTACATTTAGGTCCATAAGTTCTGGGACAGTGACACATGGTTTGTCATTTTGCCTCTGGACACCACCACAGTGGGTTTTAATTCTATCAACTTTAATTCAAGGGGTTTAACAAAAGTATTACATTAAGTATTTTAGGAGCTGTGGCTGTTTTTATACGTAGTCCCCACTGTCAGATGCTCAAAAGTAATAGGACAATTAAGTGACAAACATTTTCATGGCTATGGGTGTTCTCTTGTTATTCCATGACAAATTAAGGAGATAAATAAACTGGAGTCGATTCTAAGTTCGATGCACTTGGTAGCTTTTCAATGGAATTATCAATATGAGGTCCAAAGAGATGTCAGTGCAAGTGAAGGAGGCAATTATTAGGCTGAAAACCCAAAATAAACCTCTCAGAGAACTAGGTAAAACTTTAGGAGTGGTCAAAACAACCATCTGCTACATTCCTAAAAAGAAGGAATGCACTGATCAGCTCAGCAACACCATGATGGGTGGCTGTGGCTCAGGAGATAGAGCGGGTCGTCTTCCATCACAAAGGTTGGTGGTTCGATCCCTGGCTTCTCCCAGTCTATATGCTGAATTGTCCTTGGGCAAGACACTGAACCCCAAATTGCTCCTGATGCATCTATGAGAGTGTGAATGTGTGCATGAAATTGCGCTTAAAGGCATTGAATGGGTGGAGTGTAAATGGGTGAATGAGGCTTGTAGTAAAAAGCACTTTGAATGCTCAGTTAGAGTAGAAAAGCGCTATGTAAGTACCATGATCCAAAGCATACTGCAAAATCAACCTGAGAGTTAAGGCAAAGAAATGAGATTATCTTCAATGGCCAAGTCAGTCAACTGATCTCGACCCAATAGAGCAGCTTTTCAGTTCAGACAAAACTAAAGGCAGCACCGAAACAAGGAGCAACTGAAGGGCAGGCAGAGCATCTCAAGGGAGGAAACACACCAGTTGGTGATGTCTATGGATTTTAGACTTCAGGCAGTCATTGACTGCAAAGGATTTCAGGGTGTTACAAAAAAATTGACCCAATTTGAAATCATTATCTCTCTGCAACCCCAACCCGCAGTGAATGAAACATTTACCACATGAAAGGGCAGGGCAGAGAATTTTAAAAGACCACAACTATAATTGTCCCATTTTGCTATCAAGAAATATACCACATTGAAACTGGGTCCATCTTTTTAAAACACCCTGTATTTTAATTCATATTCATTTGTCCCATTACTTTTGTGCTCTGTAAAATGGGGACTATGCATAAAAATGGCTGCAATTCCTGAACAGTTAATGAAATACTTTTGTTGAATCCCTTGAATTAAAGCTGAAAGTCTGCGTTTCATTCACATCCTGGCAGATACAAAATCCACTGTGGTGTTATATAGAAGCAAATATTTCATGTCATAGTCCTAAACCTTGTGGACTTATGGACCTGACTGTAAATTTATGTTTCGAGTAAAGTGTTAATAATATTACTTTGAGTTTCCATCAAAATATTGGTAGGCTAACCTGCAGCATTGAAGGTCAGACATTTCATAATAAAACACCAAAATCCCCACTAATTTATGCAGAGAAGTGATTTCAACCCTAAAAATCAATTTTCAGCCTTGCTTTTTCAAACAAAAAAACAAAAAAACAGTGTCCCCATGCCCCCAAAACTAGGACCAGGAGAGCAGTGAGGGGGAACCAAAACAATATAGTCATATTAATGAAGAGCTGCAGATTCATTTGTGAGTTTATCAAGCTACCCCACACTCTCATAGTGTTCTGAAATGTTCATTTTATACTTTATGATAAAAGTAAACTGATTATTACCACTTTAAGTGTAATGACACATATATTAATTTGTCATGTATCACATTTCAGCTAACAGTTGGTCTTTTATATTTTTTTATCCCATCAAATGCAAATATCAATCAACAGCATTCTTTGCCACCATTAGTAGTCACTTCAAGTCCTTAAATGAAAGTTTAGATCAGTTCCCCTTGGTACCCGCTCACTTTTTGCGACTAGCAGTTATTTCAGCTGTCATTCCCACAAGTCAATATTCGCCCATTGGCCTTTGCATCTTTGGATCTTGTCTTCCTCGTCCGCCCCCGCAGTCACCCATCTCCACCTATCTCCACACTAGGCAAGCAGCAACATGTTAGTAGATGGTGACATACTGCTCCTACATTTTGGATGTCTGCCAGTTGCTATGATACCATCACCATTTTCACAATCTTCAAGCTTGCTCAGACACAGCCACGGGTTTTGTCTTTGTTTGGTGGGGTTACTTTCTTTTTGTTTTTAAGCGCGACTTTTTTCAAACAACCTTCCGTCCCACTTTGTCTGGCGTCCTTGAGTTTGAGCAACCTTTTTTGAGTAGAATACATTAACATGCTTTTATTACAGAGAAGCCTCTGGTCACCTCTGACCTACTCTTCCCCTTTCAGACGCTTTCTAACGGTTTTTTTTTTTGGTCTCCAGTGCTATTCCTCAACAAGCCCACACTTTAAATAAAGCTGTCTCATTTACAGTCCTTGACTATCTGTCCTGTTTCATTTGAGGCAGCTCATGGATATTGCAGTAATATTGAGTGATTGAATGTAAGAAGCATTTTAACACTTTTAGCTACAAGGGAAATATTTTCCAGAACTGACCCACACCATAAAGTGCAAGAAGGATAAGACATTTGTAAAAGAAAATCTTAATAGTAATAAAGTGTGTTCACATTTTACACTTTGCTGTATTAGGCTAGATATTTATTGTGTTAAAAAATTGTAAAAATTAAGGATTTTAAAAAAAGTTTAAAATTCTTTTCAGTTTTTGGGTTAAGATACACCAGTTAATTATTAATAGAAACCACAAAACAAAACTTAATGCAATGCTTATTTTTGCAGTTGATCCACTATGCGGACCATTAAAAGAAGGAAAAACAGAAAACAACCTGCAATGAATTCTTTACTTGAGATGTTCTAAGTACTCTCTCTCTCACTGTACTCGCCACTTCAGTAGGTATACCTGTTCAACTGCTTGTTAACACAAATTTGGCAGCAAATTAGTTCGTTTAGCCACATAGAAATGGTCAAGATGGCCTGCTGGAGTTCAAACCAAGCATCAGAATGGGGAGGAAAGGTGATCTGAGTGACTCTCAATGTGGCATGGTTGTTGGTGCCAGACGGGTTAGTCAGAGTATTTCAGAAACTGTTTATCTACTGGGATTATCCTACACAACTATCTCCAGGGTTTACAGGTCTAAAAAATAGAAAATATACAGTGTTGTTTATGCCAGAGGTCAGAGGAGAATGACCAGACTGCTTTTAACTGATAAGAAGACAACAGTAACTCAAATAACCACTCTTTACAGCCAAGTATGCAGAAAAGCATCTCAGAATACACAACATGTTGAACCTCAAAGAAGACTGGCTACAGCAGCAGAACACCATACTGTACCACTCTTGTCAGCTAAAATGGGAAACTGAGGCTACAGTTTGCATGAGCTCACCAAAACTGACAACAGAAGACTGGAAAATGTTGCCTGGTTTGGTGAATCATGACTCTTGCTGTAACATT
>VUQH01058337.1:7500-13578 GCA_015106775.1 Etroplus canarensis
TGTGAAAATCGCACTCTAGGCTTTCAGGACTCTTTTTATGGAACGAGAATGAAGAAAAGTATGTGAGAAGGCAAAGCGAGGGTAGCTATTGAAGTAAGAAAGGGAAAATATAACCAACGATTTCAGGGTCACTGTGTGGACTGGGCAGAGATGGCGCAGAGAGAAATCTGAAATGAAAAGCTCATGCTGCGTGCAAGTGGATGAATCTGTGCTTCTATGATGATTTTTGTTTGTTTTCATTTCTTTGTGCATGTGTATGTTGGAGCTCTTAGCTCCTGCTGTGTATCGTCCCTGCAGCAACAAAGCGGACAGTTAATCTGGAGCTCGCTTTGTCTCGTGTCAACCAGCTCCTCATGTGTTCGGCCTGACTGCAGGGTCTCGCAGCTGGTCTCAGAGAGCTGCAGTGCATACTTTTGGGATCACACTCTGAAGCTCTTCCCAGTGCACCTGTAATCACATACAATTATCCAGCATCATACTGTGGAGGAGGAGGAGGCAGTGTGGAAACAGTGTACGCCCATGACCCACACATAAAAGGAAAGCAAACAAAAGAGAAATGCAAAACAGAACTCAAACTGCTCAAATGTAAAAGTCAATATCACAAAACAATAAACAACCACTTAGCTGGAGTGCATCTGCTTCTGCATTCATAGGCATGTAAGAACATGTGTTCTTGCACACACTTGTACACGGGGACACCTAAAGGCACTCACTCCAAGCTCTTCCACAAGGTGAGGACTGTGATACAGAGATCTTAAGAAAGAGTGATGCCATGCCCTGAAGGAAACACACCATGAACTTTAATTTCTCCCTTTTCAATCCAGTATTTTTTTCTTTCTCTTGCTACTTCTCCACTTCACTGCCCTTTACTTGTCCTCCACCAAACTTTCTTCATTTCATATATTTGTCCAATTTCATCATTCTGCCTAATGCAAATTTTGACCTCCCTGTTGGAATGACAAATCTAGAAACTCTTGCCTTCTATTTCACTCCTTGTTTCTCCCGTCACCTACATCTGAGGTACATTTCTTTTCATTTAGTTAGGTACATTATGGCATATTCTATTAGAAAAAAAGCCCATCCATTAATCCATCTTAGTCAGTTCAATTCAATTCATATTTACTGTATGTAACACCAGTCCACCACTATAAGGTGAATCTTCACCCTATTATGGTGGAGTGTTTTGTGTGCTCTGGTGATCCCAGGAGCTATGTTGTCATGGGCAATTTGCCCCTTATAGGATCTCCCAAGGCAAACTGGTCCTGGGGAAGGAGCCAGACAAAAAGCGATTCCGGAATGCATATGTTGGAGAAAATATCGGCGGGGGGGGGGGGGTAGCTTATGGGTATCAGGTGGCAGGGCCTTAGCCCATGGGGCACAGCTTGAATGAGCAACATGGGCCCACCCTCCTGTTGGCTCACCACCTGCAGGAAGTGCTATAGGGATCAGGTTCAATGTGGAATGGGTGATGGTCATGGGTGGAAACCCTGGCAATCTGGTCCACCGCTACCAAGACTGGCACTAGGAACTTGGAACATTACATGGATTGTGGAGGAGTTAAAGTATTTCTGGGTCTTGTTCACAAGTAAGAGAAGGAGGGAACATGAGATTGACAGACAGATTAGTGCAGTGTCTGGAGTGATGTGGATGCTATACCAGTTTCTTGTGGTTAAAAGAGAGCTGAGCATGAACGCGAAGCCTTCAATTTAAGGAACTGGTCTACATTCCTACCCTCATCTATGGTCACAAGCTCTGGTTAGTGACCAAAAGAAGGAGTTCTGGGTACAAGTGGCAGAAATGAGTTTCCTCTGAAGAATGTCTGGGCTGTCCCTCAGAGATAGGGAATTGGATAAGTGGAAGAAAATTAATGGATGGATGGATGGACAAAAAGTTCACAACAACAGTCATCCCAGGGTGCTTTATGATGTAAGGTAAATATTCCACAATATTAAAGACAGAACCGCAATGATCTGATAATCCCCTACAATCAAGTACTTGGTGACAGTGGGGAGGAAAAACTCCCTTTTAATGGGAAGAGACCTCCAGCAGAACCAGGCTCAGGAACTACAAAGAGCCTGCCCTATAAGAGTGAAGTGCTCTAGTGGGATATTATGGTAACACTGGGGACATTAAGATATGATTATTCATGCTTTTGTGTACAAGGAGAAGGAGTTTAAAATTATTTCTGGATTTCACAGGTTGCCAGTGAAAAGGTGATAGTATCTGAGAAATATGATCTCTCTTTCAAGTCCTAGTTATTACTCTTGCTCAGGCAATTTGGATGAACTGAAGAGTTTTAGGAAGCTTGTAGGACAAGCTAATTTTAAAAAAATTGTGTTGCATTCCAGGAGGATTCCTAGACAGATATCACAATCACTTCAGCTGGCTCATTTCCATGTGGAGGCGAAAGCTTCTCAACTCTGAGCTCTCCCCAAATGACTGAGCCCTTTACCTCCATGAAATGTTATGAAAGCTTGCAAACCAAAACAGCCCCACATCTTCCAGAGCCCTCTGAGGTCTAAGTCCTCATCAATGACAACCCCAACCCTAGCCTTAAACTCTAACCCCAACCCCATGTTTTGAAGACAAGGAAAAAAATACTTTTTGGAAAAATTTAAATATATTTTGGTGGATGTCAGAATGGTTATTTTCTTTGTCCTCTGACAGCAAAAACTTGAGAGAACATCACAGTTTAGGGAATCACTGATTACTTGAACCTTAGAGAGCTAAAGAGCTTGGGGCAAATCTCATCCACTGCAGGGGTTCTGCCAGTGAAGATATTTTCAGTTAACTTGCCAATTGTTAAGTTGTCAGAAAGGATGTAAGTTGGATTCAGGAGATCCTTGAGCTTCTGCCACCTGGCTATATTCCAGTTGAGGTCAGCCACACTCTATTCCCACTGCATACATGTTGGGCAAAGCACTGCTCTTCCCTTCACAGTCATGAGCCATGGCTTTATTTTGACTTCTTGCTTCCAAAACTGCCAAAGTCACACTCTACTTAGCCTACCAGTACCCATCAGCCGCTCCCTGCATCCTGCAGCCTAATGAAGTTCAATAGGGCTATTAACAAGGGCATCATAATAATATCATAAAGAAATTTTGAACATTAGATCATTTTGGTTGTTTTAGTTTCAACAAAGTATTTTAAATTCAGAATGTATTTAACTGCCAGCAGACAGAAGTTTCTCAGTACCCTGACCTTTAATAGCTGATCCAAGTCCATCAGTTTCACAGCTATTAATTTGCTTAGTGTTAATTACTGTGCAGGGCATGCTTTCATTAGACTGAATCATTATATTGCTTCACTTTTGTTTGTCTCCAGTCAATACGTTGCAACACAAATAGGAGCCCTAAAACCCTCCAGCATACGTATGGAGTGTTTTAGAGCTCCAGCATGGCATATCCCCTGTATTGATTGCCAAGAGTGGTTCAGTTAGAAAATATCAATCTGGACTCACTGTAAAAAAAAAAAAGTTTGTTAAAAAGTGATGAGTGAACCCTCTAATTAAAATAAAATCGGTCTGCATATATAACTGGTATGAAAAATAGAACAAATTCGTGTGAAATGTCAAAGAATTCTAGCAAAAAAACCATTGTGACTCATTGAATAACTATGATATGCTTGAAGCAGCATCAGAGGACCATAGAACGTGTATTTGTTATGCACTTAAAAGAAGATGAGAAAACCGATACCTCTTATGTTTGCATGCTGCTGTGAACAGCTGGTGTGCCTGGCTTAGGACAAACAATGGAAAATGGGGAGCCACGTGTGTGCTATCAAAATCAGTGGGCTCCTACAAAATCATCCTACTAGTCTGTCAAAAGTGCAGTATTAACACATTATATTTTGTTTAACCTGAACTACACTGTTATACTGAGCCAGGCTAGCTGTTTTCAGTTTCTTTTTCCTCTGTAAAGTAGTATTGATCTTCTCATTTAAGTTTTCACAAGAAAGCAAAGTGTCCTTTTATCTAAACACAGTATCTGTATGTGTGTGTCAGAGCGTGTTCATTGTACTTTTCTTTTACCATCATTCATGTCATGCATGAAGGCATGACTTAGGGGTTGCACCACACAGTGAACATGTATGCACCTGGCTGAGCTGGTCATTGGGGCGTGTACACCACTGACATGCTTTCTACATGCACATCTGTCACAGATGCACATCACAGCGTCTTGTCACCCTCCCACATCTTATGCTTCTGCCTTCCATGCGTGTCTCTGCTACTCTACTGAAACAGACATGCTGTCTTCACTGCAGTTGTCAGGAAACAAAAAAGAAAAAACGAATCACCTCGGAGTTGAGCACATGCCAGAGACCCAAGAAAGTGAACAATGCAGATGAACCTTACATGATGCACAGGAGTATATTGAAGGCATATCAGCAAGTGCCGAAATTGTACGTTTTATTATATGTAATTATACTGTAAAATATTAATTTAGATTCACTGTTCAGTCCTTGAAAGCAGGTTTTATGAAGGATAAATATTTCTTTTCAGTGTTCAGAAAAAAGAACTTTGAAGACCTTGAAGCAGCAACAAAGGGAAGGGGACACTGACACATGTACGTACAATTCTTAAAATGTGCATTTGAATGAAGCACAGCCTGGGATACAGTGTGAGAAAAGAGTAAAAACTACAAGGTGAGGATAGCTTTATCTCTTTCTTCCTCTGCCGCTTGTCTCCCACAAGACCACAGATCCACACTGCCCCCCTCAGGCCAGTCAGTTATCCATCTCTCCCAGTGAAAAAGAATAGAAAGTCAAAAAGCACAAGTGTGTAGTTTTTAAATTTTAGGTGGAGACAGAGAAAGAGAGAACTTACACACTTGCACATTCTCTGCACTTCTATTAATTACAGTCTTGGGAGAAAAATGACTGAAGTCAAAAAATTGCTGTTTAGTGTAAGTGTGTGTTGGATTTTCAACTCTAAGCCAGGTCACAGTAGCTGAGCAGACACTCCTCCACTGCACTGCAAATGACTACATCACATATGGTGGGACTGCCGGCTGATGGCTGAAGTGAACTTCCCACGCAGCCTCATAACACAAATACACACACACATACATGTTACACACGCACACACATGCTCAAATACACACATTCAAATTAACTGCCAACCATAGCTGAACACCTGCCCTCTCACCCAGGAGAAGATTTGATTGGTTCTGGTTTTTACAAGCATTTAGATTTACCATGCAGCTGGAAAGCACAAGCCTCTGTGTACATGCATGTGTGTGTGTTTGTGTGTGTGGTCTCAGCTGCACTGGTTGAGAATCAATTCAGCTGAAAATCCTTTATCTCACTATACATCATTCATCTCTTTTATCCTTCTCATACTTGCTTTTGCAGTCAGCATTTCCTTCTCCCTTCTAACAGGTTATAGGCTAATCTTTAAACATCAAGTAACCCAGACGCTGATAGTTTCCAGTCTTGCTGTCTTGTCAAGGTTTCATGTACACTTGGGATGTAGTTAAATTATTGGTGGAAGAGAAAACAAAGACAGATGTTTAATGTCTTCCTCCAAGAAGATCTATTGCTCTTCACAATATAGTGCATCTTTGCATAACCAAAGGCAAAAATCCAAGATGTGTGTATATAAAAGCAGGAGGTGAAAAGCTTGAAGATTGCCAATCAAATATGCATGTTGATGACCTTAAGAAACCGAGTAAAGGTCATAAATGACATGTTGAATGGAAAGCCTATACATGACCTCCTATTAGTGTTCATTGAGTGAATCAGAATCAGAATTATTAATCCCAGGGAGGAAACTGCAATTTGACATTGTCACTAGGTGCAATTTGACCTTTCCGGCACAAGGTCATCAACATACCCACTAAAAGAAAGCTAATATACAACCTCCTTTCTTCTTCTTCTTCTTCTTCCGGCTGCTCCTGTTAGGGGTCGCCATAGCGGATCATCTGCCTCCATCTCACCCTGTCCCTTGCATTCTCTTCCCTCACAGCAACACTCTGCATGTCCTCCTTCACTACATCTATGAATCTTCTCTGTGGTCTTCCTTCTTCTCCTCCTGCCTGGCAGCTCCAACTTCAACGTCCTTTGTCCAATATATCCACT
>VUQH01058338.1:0-16585 GCA_015106775.1 Etroplus canarensis
GGATCATCTGCCTCCATCTCACCCTATCCCTTGCATCCTCTTCCCTCACACCAACCCTCTGCATGTCCTCCTTCACTACATCCATGAATCTTCTCTGTGGTCTTCCTCTTCTCCTCCTGCCTGGCAGCTCTATCCTTAACATCCTTTGTCCAATATATCCACTATCTCTCCTTTGAACTTGTCCAAACCATCTCAGCCTTGCCTCTCTGACTTTGTCTCCAAACTTCCCAACTGTTTGATTTGAATTCCACTGTGGTGGTGTACAGAAGCAAAATTACCAAAAAAAAGGGTCATTGTGTGTGGGAAGGCAGCAACAAAAAAATGAAGTGGTTAGCTGGACTCCTTGGAGGCACATGACAGACACAGGTGTAAACTGCAATATGTCTTGGTTGCCCTTGGACAGTGCCTTTTAACACCAAGTGTAAAGAGAGCTATTGCACTCCACAGTGCACGGTGCATCAAGTAAATTAATTTTAATAGCTCTTCAGCCAGTGTTTCAATAAACACCTTCTGTCATAACTATTTTAGTGGTCTAGACCCAACAACGTGTGAAGTGTAGAATACAAATCTCGACCTTCATCCATCCTCCCCAAATCCTCCATGCAGCTGCAAACATATTCTGACAGCTATTGTTTTTTCAAAATCTATTTGCCAAATGAGTTGTGGGCAAACGTATTTGTAGCAGATAGTGTAGGCCTTGCACCAAACAGCTTCCAGATATTGGCTTTTATCTCATCACCCATTGAATGATTTATGAATTAATTCTATGAGTCATGCACCACCTTGTCTCTGACCTTGGAGGAAACTAGCCAGCATGAGCACAAGTCAGCCAACAGTCTATCTTTTTGTCTTTCTCCTTCTTACCTCTTAATTTCTCAACGGGGGGCAGCAGCAGCAACAGCAGCAGCTTGGAGCCATAAAGCACTTTAGTGTAATCCCCCAGCTGCTCCACTGTAGCTTCTGCCCACTGACCACAGCAATATAATTTAATAAACCAGGAATGTAGCTAACAGCCCCACTAACTTCCTGTATTTTTTAATTCTAATTGCCAAAAGTTTGATCGTGACTTCACCATTTGCTTGCCAAACAACTGTAATTTCATCTGTGAGATTTCTTCCTACAGTATGTGATGAAATTATTCACAACTTGTTCCACGTGGCATTAGCAGTCTCCTTATAGCTGCTGAATCAATGGAAGCTACTGCAGCTGTCATTCAGTTGCCTGGTGTCTTACAGATAAATCCATGTGACTCAGTCTCTGTTGGGGCGGTTGTTAACAGAACCAGCCACAGGCAATGAGATTAATGCAAAACACACTCCCTCTGGCCAAGTCACCTTTTTCCTTTAACAGAGAGATCAGAAATTGATTCTTTGAGGTCAAACCAAAAAATACTTTACCCTAACACACAGCAGATAACAGAAATTGATCCAAAGATGCAAAAAGTGTGTGTAAAGGATAGGTGCAACAAAACCAGTCGGTACTTTTTGACACAATGCGTCACTTGTGTCAGGCCCACTGCTTCAGGCTTCCCTCCCTAGATATCATATCAACCCTCTCCCTTTTGTATGATTTCAGGAGTGGTTTTAGGTGTACCATGGGGTTAGGTATGGTAATAATCCAATCACCTTCCAGTTCTTCAAGTTTTTGTACTGGTTCTCAACTGCTTGAATCTGTCAGTTAGTCAATCTAGTTCCAGCCTTTTTAAACCTGCTTGCACAATTTTTCCTACCCAGCTTCTCCTGCTTCCTTTCAAGTTTTTGGCCTACCTGACCCCTGCCCCTGGACCACTTCTGCTCCCATTGATCTTTATGGATTCACCCTTATTTACACCAGCCTGGCAGTTCCCAGCCCACTCAGCCACTTCCAAGAGACTTATTGCTTAAGGACTTGAAAACAGTATCACATCTGTCTCTTGATAAACAATTTCAAATATTGCATTGCTGTCTTGGTTTGTGTTCTGCATCTGGGTTTCACTTGGTCCTGACAGCTTGTCAGGCCTCACACAACATTTATCCATGTGTGCAGTAGAGCTGTGTGAATGTCTGTCAGGAGTAAAGACTGCTCAGATGATGGGTTTAACAAAGTCTGTTACTTGGACAGCAGAAAAATCTTTGTTTCCTAATTTTAACCAGGTTTCCTTTTTTCGAAAACCAGCCTTTTAATTCTGGCAGAGAAGCTTTTTCATTCCTGATTAACAACATTATCTCATCTAATGTCCTTACTAATGGGAGATGGGGGAATTCCCTGGGGGATTTTTACACTGTCCTCCTACAGACCAGATAGGTTTGTGCTAGCTGTTTTTACAATTTATAATTACCTTGTAAAAGTAGCAGTCATGTGAAAAATTGTGTGTAAAATGTCTGTTTCGCTCATTTAATTAGTCTGTGGGCTTAAGCCTCACCAAGCCAAAACCAGAGTGATGGCAGAGCAGAAAACATTGATATAGGTTATTGAGGGGGACTATGACAATGATTTTTCCCCATTTCATTTGGACATACAGCACTACCTGCGCCTCAGTACCTGTAGCTTTTTACTGTCTTAAGTTATTGAATCTGTACAATGCAGCATTAACCATCATGAAGCCATGCATTGGAGATGCATGGTTGGAGCAAAATCAGCTGTTGATATAAAGTGAAAAAAGAACAATTCAAAGCTTTTCTGTATTAAAACAACATAAATAAGAACCTCATATAAAGCAATAAAAAATGCTTTATGAGACAAGGCAGCAGAAAAATCCCAGAAAAGCAAGGATTCACATGGCTGTCAGCCAGGATAGCAGAAGCGCATGCAGCATGAAACCGAAAGTCACTGGCTGTGCTCCACAGATGCTCATTGGCATTACCTGCTCATCTCTGTGTCACAATGCAAAATTTATATGGAGCTCACATTGATCATCTGATCATAATCTCATTGTTTGTCTCAAGAAAGATCTTTAAGCACATATAAATTTCCTTCATTATGCCTTAATTTAAATTAATGGCACTTCTTTTTGACACATTCTAAATCAAATGAAATGTATTGAAATGAAGAATAATTACTGCAGCCTAAAGGGCATAAATTTTCTCTAGTTTTACAGGAATAGAAGTCGTTGTGACTGTTATTTTTTGCAGTGTGCCCCTCCTTTTTCATCTCTAGTTATTATTCTATCCTAGTCTGCCAGGCCCTTACTCAGTGCAGTGGAGCACCAATTATTATGGTAATAACTGAAACAGATATCAGATGGGTTTCCCTGGAATAAGCTTTCCATATTTCTCACACACCCCTCAGTGTGTGAATATATACATGTGTGTTCATGTCTGCACATGTGTTTGCAGGAAAATGAGACAAGGCAGAAAACAGCAGGAAGAGTTTCTCTGTCTACTGAATTCAGTTTTCAAACCTTTCCTGGTCGAATAAAACTTTATGGGATGGGAACCTGGGCAAACTGCTCCTCATCAAAAACACATTTCTTTGAACATTTTGGATATAAATTTGGAATTACTAAAGGATTCGGTCACAGAGCCAGTGGCAATAATTGGACACAAGAGAGAGATATTATGACAGTGCTGTTTATGATGTCTCCATCTCCCTCTTGTTTCATCTCTTCGGCCTCTCTGCTGAATGATTCGCTGTGATCTTCACGGACTCATATAATGAGTTTCATCAAATGTGTTGGATCTGCTCTGTGATGATGGACCTGTTTGTTTCAGAAAGGCAGTTGTGTGTGTGCCTCCTGTCCCAAGTGTAGAACCATGGAATTACTGAAAGAAAAATGAAGTCTGTTTCACACATTATAAAGCAGCCTTTCGATCACTTCTGAGTAAATCACTTCAAAGAGGCCATGTTAATACACTGCATGATAAGTGGGTGCTGGCAACTACAATGCCAAGAGCTGCAACCATTATATAATGTGGTCTGTTTGTTGCCTTTTGATAAAAATCCTAAGAAAAGTTGATCATAGCCTTTTTTCTTTACTAAAATTTTATTTTCATTTTGTTATGTTTATTTAGGCTTTATATTTTCTTTTAATGATAACACATTACAAACTACACTTACAGAACCAGCCGGAAGTTTGTAAATGTAATTCTTTTCCTCATCCTTATGTGAGTGTAACTAGCCATGAACAGATTCTGTCACGTGATCCTTGACCCTGAGAATTACTGCAGCAACCGTATGAGCTCCACTGTGGAGCAGCGTTGTCATTGAGCAGCTGGATTCACACATTTTGTTCTCTATAGTGATGTTCAGTGTCTGGATTTAGCTTGAAAGAACCACTTTAAACATCAAATACTGTGACATTAATGCAGTTTTTTTCTTCAGGAAACATTTAGAGGAATATTTGCGCCATTGACTGCTGACAGTGACTGTGCACTCATTCCTAATACGTTACATTGACATCCACATGTCTTTTAAATTTTATTTAGATGTTGTAAAGGGTCGTGTACTTTCATAGCTTTTCCCAGCTGTTTTGCTGCTTCTTGTCTTATTTACTGTTGATAAATTTAAATTGAGCTTGCATTACTGCAAGATAATGATCAGTTATCACTAAGCACATTATGCTTAATGTGACCAGTACCAGAAAGATGGTGATTGACTTCAGGAGGAAGAAGACAACTCCACAGTCCCTGCACATACTGGGAGAGGATGTTGATATAGTTAAGAAATACAAGTACCCAGGAGTGCACATCGACAATGGTCTGAACTGGAAGGTCGACAAAGAGGCTGTTTACGAGAGGGGGATGAGCAAACTCTGTTTCCTGAGGAAGCTGAGATCCTTCAAAGTGTGCAGCAAGATGATGGAAATCTTTTATCAGTTTTTTTGTGGCTAGTGCACTCTTCTTCACTATTGTCCATAGGGGGAGCAGTATCAGAGTTAATGACACAAACAGCCTAAACAAATTCATTAAGAAGGCTGGCTGTGTCATTGGATGCAAACAGGATGTACTTTTGAAGGTGGAGAGGAGGACATTGACCACCCTCTTCACCACACACTGGACAGACAGCAGTGCTCTTTCGCTCACAAACTGATACAGCTTTGCTGTCATAAGGACCAATACAGGAAATCTTTCTTGCCCCAGGCAATAACACTATACAACAGCTCATCTCTGTCCAACAGAGAACACTCTGCTCTCTGCTTTCTGGTTCAGTTGACTCTCCTCACTTGAACCAGCTACTTTGCTTACTTTCTTGTGTATATTGCCCTCTACCTAACTGTAATTTGCCTCTTTGTCTATGTATGCAAGTACATTATTTAAAATTCTTTTTAGTATCTTAAATTACTGTTTTATATTTCATATTTTTCATATTTTCTTATATATATTAATTTTTACTTTTTCCCCAATTTTGAATGTAGATTTTCTATATATATTGTTTATACTCTGTACTGTGTACTCATGCTGTTGTTTTGTCTACTTGCTGCTGTAATATAAGAATTTTCTAGTTTGGGATGAATAAAGGAATATCTATCTATCTATCTATCTATCTATCTATCTATCTATCTATCTAGTTCACTTCTAATGTGTGACATGACTGATGGAAGCGTTCCTGAAAAGACACACAGAAAGCTTTCCATTTTCACCAGCAGACTGGAATCTTGTCTGGGTGATGAGATTCACACATCTGAAGGTGATGACACCACCATTTTATATGTATTTATTCACACAGCCTCTAGAAGGTTGCTTCACTTCAAAACAGCACCAAACATCAAAATGAGCTTCTGAAGAATAAGATGCAGTTTTACTATAGATGTTTGTTTGATTTCACAGGTACAAGCAAGTTTTTGAAAGAGGCAGTTAGTTTAGTTTGATCATTGGTCCATTTTGCATTTGTCGACAGTGGATTTCAAAATAAATCTCTTTTTCTGGGGTCACTTATTTTTCAATTTGAATCACATTTTTGCTGTGGAAAAAAGCTGTTTTTTGTGGCTGCAAAAATAGAGAAAGTATTGATATTACCTTGTGTGTGTGTGTGTGTGTGTGTGTGTGTGTGTGTGTGTGTGTGCGTGTGTGTGTGTTATCATGGCAAGACGTGATCCTGGAGATACCAACTGTAATAGAAATTACTCCAGAGGTGGTTTTCACTCGGCAGCTGCTTAGATACCTGTGGACTGAATTTGTCAACACAACACAGCTGATCAAGATGCAGTCAGGAAACTTTACAGTTGTGAACTTGACAGTAAAGCTCCTGTAATGGACAATTTGCTAACATGCTTTTGTTTTTAGTTTATTATTATCATTATTATTCATAGAGTCTTATTTCGTCATCATACTGTAGACTTGGGTAAAAATGTTTTAAGAGTTTTACTCTCACCACCCTGAAGACAAATACAGTCCAATTTTAACAGCTGCAGAGTTTTGAAGGCAGATGCAGCCAGTGTTTTCCAGAGAGGTAAGCTTCTGAAAGTTTGAGCCTGATACTGTCTTTTTTATGGATTTAGTATTTATTTGTGCCATCAATACTAAGTCTTGACTTAAAGAAAACCTTTTAACCTTGCTTTCATTATTTTCTCTCATATAAACTATTACAATAGTGGTGGCTCATACTGAACATGACAAAAGTTTCAAATAATGAGGCTAGTATAAATAATTTATATGAGATGAAAGCTTGGGCCTCATATGGCTCCAAATGCTGGTTCATGGGACATACTGCACACCTAAAATGGTCATGTTGGGCACAGGCTCCGGCTGTGACAGCAGCAGATCTGTTTGTAAGGGGCAACCAATGAGAAGAAAGCCGGCTTAAAGTTAAAGGTGGCCTTTGAGGGAGAGGAGCTAAAGTGGCTTGTTTGAGATAGAAGATGGACTGAGGGGTGTGTGTATGTGTGTCACAGCCACACATATCCTGTGCAGCAAGTCTTGGCTCTTCTCATTGTTGACTTCTAATTGAAGACACTGCTGTTTTTGAAAACAGGAGATTCTGAATCTTCTTCTCTCAGAGGGTAGAAAGATAATCATGACAAACAGAGCTCCCACACTCACAGTCAAGGACTTTTTGTTTACTGCCTATAACTAAAATTTTGGTGTCAAGAACAAATAGATGACACAATTTAATTAAATTACTGATAAAATGGGATGCTGCATTTTAGTTAAGTCAAATACTTTGAAGCCTCTTAGCAAATCTCAAGACTTTACCTCTGTTTACCCCCAAATCCACAAATGTACTCCTTTTCAAAATTCATGAGAAACCTACAGGGACTGAACACTGGCTACCAAAAGATATGTTTAGTAGAAATAAGATGTCTGAGTGATGTTATCTAATAATATTCCAAGAAATTAATTCAATATTCTATGAACAATAGGATTAGAGTTGATATCTATTGCAACCATTTTGCCAAAGGAAGAAATTATAGAGCATGTTTATAGATTTATTAAGCTTTTGTGTTGTGGTGGAATAAGTCACTTGACATTCATAATCCATCTGTGAATATCAGTTTTAAAAAGAAAAAATACTGTTTTCATTTTATTTATTTCCAAAACAGTTTGAAATGTGCTTCAAAATTAGTTCTTAGATCATTACACTTGGTATGTTCAGAGCACTCCATTTTACCCCAACACGGCTCACTGATCTCTTTACATGTGTTTATGATTGATATGAGGGGAAGAGAAGAACCTTTGGGGTCTTATAACATATATATCTTAACCTCAACAAGACAGTAAGTGACCTCAGACTAACCTATGATGCAAACAACATAGCTATCCTCATTTTACTTGACTTACGTAAGTACAGCGTTTGATACAATCAGTCATAAAATACTCACTGACTCTTTGGAGCACTGGGTAGGTTTTTCTGAATATGTTCTTAAATGGTTCAGATCGTATATAACTTACAGTAAATTCTTCATCGCTTATGGAGATCAACTATCAGCTACTCTTGACACTCCCTATGGTGTTCCACAGGGCAGCTGTCTTGGTCCATTACTTTTGGCACTACACATATATATACCACTATGACTTATCTCTTGTTATACTACTCTGTGTAAACTGCTCTTTGTGCCTTGAATTGCCCCTAGGGGACAAATAAAATTTTTGAACTGAATTGAACTGAATTACTTTTAGCATTATACATGCTGCCACTTGGCAGCCTTTTCAGACAACATAGCATTAAATACTACAGTTATGCAGATGATGCACAGCTTTACATTTCTGCTGAGCCAAATGACAATGATATACTAAACTTTCTAGTACTGTGTTTAAGCAACATCAGCAAATAGATGATGGGAATGTTTTTACAACTTACTGAAGACAAAATGGAAATTCTTTTATTGGCCCTCAGATCAAATGTAACCTTCCTATTTATGGTTAGTTAGTTAGTTAGTTAGTTAGGCTGTCTCCATCCACATCAGGATGTAGCCCTCCACTTCAGACTTCCAGGTTTTGATAAGGTGAAACCACAATTTAAAAGTCTTGGAGTGATTTTTAGATTCTGAGCTGAGTTTTACAAAGACCATTTTAGGAATATAGCCAGAATAAGAGTCTTGCTAAAGAAAAACTTGTTCAGGCTTTAATTTCCAGTAGACTGGATTATTGCAGTGCTCTTTTTACTGGTCTTCCAAAAGAAACTATCAGTAAACTGCAGCTTATTCAGAACACTGCTGGAAGGCTTTTAAGTAGAACGAATCACAAAGAGCGCATCACTCCAACTTTAGCTGAACTACACTGGCTTCCAGTATCTTACAAAATTGATTTTAAAAATTCTTACTTGTTTATAAAATCTTGAATGGACTTGGACTATCTTACAGCTCAGACAGTCTCTCACTTTACATTCTTGATCCCTCAGATCATCCAGTTACCAAACTGTTAGATACTGATAATGCTCAGAGAAAAACTGGGGAGACATTTTGTGCTGTTCATGTCCCTAAATTGTGGAACAACCTACCTCAAAATATTAGGGAAGCAAATTCTATTGACAATTTTAAGAAACACACTTCTTTAACCTGGCCTTAAACTAGTTTAATATTTCTCCGTTATTGTGTTTTACAGGATTTTATGTGTGATTTGTGTGTGTGTGTGTGTGTGTGTGTGTGTGTGTGTGTGTCTTTAAATGTTTTTATTTTTATATTTTATGACTGTAAAGCCCTTTCATCTTACATGCAGATATCATTGTCTTTTATTCTTAGTATGTAAGATAGATTTTTAAATGTAACTCTGAATCTTAAGGCTTCCAAACATCAAAAACATGTTCTAGTAAATTATAGGGAAACATATAATTCAGGATATTCTCTCACACATTTCCAAGTTACTCTGGTGTCTGCAATTTGCACTTTCGGTATAAGATTCTGCAGGTTTGAAATGTATGTTCAAAGGCAATTCCTCTTTTTTCATCATTTATGATTAAGCCTCAAGCAAATGCTGTGATTGCAGCTATAAGTGTACATGAGGAGGAGGGTGATTTACTGCTTCATTAGATTACCTTGTGATTTTGTACAACATTACTGAAGTGTTGTGGAGGAGGACATAACTGTGTTTGCTGCATAGACAGACACATTCCTGCCAAGAACTAGAGGATTAGGTACAGTAATATTAACCCAACATAAACACACCACTTGATGAAAATGACAAGTGCACTACATTTTTATGCAACTGTCTCTTATCAGCGCAAGCCAAAGTACAGGGCTGAGCTGCATTCCACTGTGTACAGAGACAGAAAAGAACATATTCTTAAAAAAATCTGCAATTTACAGCTGCCATATAAAGCAACACAATTTGGACATCTCTTTTATATTTTATTTGAAGAAAGCAACATCAGCAAGTGGGTCCAGAAAAAAATTTAACATTAGAAATAGATAGCCTAGTGCTATCTTATTAGCAAACACCCATTCAATAAGGCCATTAATTTTCATAAACATATATTACAGCATTATAGACTGAAATAAGCTCATACCAAAGGCCAAAACAGCTTAACGCCACAAACTAATATTCTGCTTTAGACTGACCTCCAGTTTGTAATTTTTAAGCATAAATATTACAAACTGGACATTAGAAATGGAGAACAGAAATCCATGCAGAAAATGCACAAAAATGAAATTGCGTTTTAATGGCAAGACCTTAAAAGAACTACGGACACTTGTTTTGGAGACTCCATCATACCCAGGAACAGGCAATTCATGAACATGAATGTGACTCTTCTGTTGTTATCTCCACTGTTTGATGGGACATCATGATGGACATTCTATGTCTCTCTCTCTCTCTCTCTCTCTCTCTCTCTCTCATCCACACACACAGACCTAAATGCTCACATCTGTGGGACATTGAACTGCTCTGCCTCCGTTCTGTGGTTTTAATCTCTTCCAGAATAACCTGACATTCATTTTAAAACATAATCTTGAAAGACTTTGCCAGGAAGATCTATACTATGAACTTAATATGAACTTATTTAGTGTTTGTAACAGGCAATGTTACAATTCCACCTTTTCTTTAGTATTTCAGTAGAATCCAATATCTGAAATCACAGTTTGATTTTCTAAAGCTATTCAAAAACAAAAATACTTTAGCTCGTCCGTTCATTGTCATCCAATTTAGGGTTGTGAGGGGCGCTGGAGCCTATCCCAGCTGGCATAAAGGGCAAAAGGTGGGGTAGACCTTGACCAGGTCACCAGTCTGTTGCAGAGCCAACACAGAGAGACAGACAACCATTCACGCCTATGGTCAATTTAGAATCACTAATTGACCTAACCCCTTTGCATGTCTTTGAACTGTGGGAGGAAGTCAGAGCACCTGGAGAGAACTCACACAGGCATGTGGAGAACATGCAAACTCCACACAGAAGGGCCTATGTTGGCTGGCTGTTGGATTTGAACCTGGACCCTTTTGCCGTGAAGCAACAGTGTTAACCACCGCACCACCATGCAGCCCAAGAATATGTGAAATAAATCATAAATTTGTTGTAAATCTCAGGTTAAAATCCCTCCAGCTCAGGCCCATACACGTTATTTTAGTTTGATTTAAAGAGCCACTAGATTACTTTCTTTTTTTGCCTCTTTTGAATTATTTTAGATGCTCTCTGCTATGTTAAAGTGCTAAAAGAACGGCTTGATGTTTCAAGGTAATTAGAATATGGCATGCCAGCCCCCACTGGCTCAGTTCCTTCTGTTCAACATCACTTGCGCAGTTGCAGGGTCTGGAGATCCACCAAGGCAGCACTCCTTCGGACAGTAGAGCAAAACAAGTGGTGAACTGATCATCACAGGGCCTCTGACCCTGACTTCAGGCCAGGTCAGAGGGTGTGGTTGTCCACTAAAGATGTACCAATGAAGATGTATTGAAAACTGACTTTCATTATCAAAGGTCTTGTTAACCCACCTAGATCACCTAGAGGAAAAGCTGCCTGACGCACTCTTACTCTCTTACTGGACATTCTGGATCTGTGGACATTCTGGAACCCCGGACTCAATCCCTGTACCTTCCATTCATTCTTTGCACATTTACAGTACCGTTGTGAGGTTCTTCTGTTTCATCTTGAACGTGTGCTTATTAAACCATCTTTACCTTTTACTCCTGAGTCCGTCCACTTTTGGGTCCACACCACAGCAAACCCTGACATAAACATTTGTCACAGATGATTTGGCCTCTGTGTTTATTCACTAGAAGAGATGATGAACACAGATAGATGAATTCAAGTGCATCATGTGCCAGGGAAGGAAAATTAGAGGCAGCTGTACTGTGGAACAGATTAAGTTTTTTTATTTCTTGTTTTATTTTGTTTGTGTATTCTTGATGCTCTCAAAGACTATTTGGCCAGCTTTGTCATCTCACACACACTTTCAATTACTTCAAAATGCAGTCCAATATTCTCAGCTGTTATTTCAGAGATAAGGCATCTTTTTTCTAAAACTGTTCCATTATTTTTTGCAACTCTCTTCAAATATTGACATCTACAAAAAAACAACTTCTCACTTCAGTTTTGCTTTCTTTGTATCACTCTGACATTTCAGCCTCCTCATATTGCAGTTGATAATTTTTCAACGCTTAATCAACATCATGACTTTCATTAATTGAAACCAGTGCAGAATATTAAAGAAGCTTTCACTAAGGTAATGACTGCACCACTGCTTTGAAAGAAAGTGCTGTTTAGGACAAAATCTGATTCTAATGCAGCATTTTTTGTCAAACTCCACTTGCGCTGCACAATATCCATCATTGTTACATCACATCTCCTGTCATTGATTAGAAAGGAAAATGTAAAGAAGCAGTGCTTTTTGGCCACATTGAAAGTTGGGTGAATTCTTAGTGATTCGGACAGTTTCAGACAAACAGAAGATGGATTAATAATTTTCTCAATGACATTAGGCCCAATGAATCAGTGAGGACATTGCTGGTTTTAAGAGGAATTTCTTTTAAAGAAAGCCAAACTTTTTGACATGGGAAGTACTGCTGGGCAGGTGTCCTCCTCTGATCTGCTATGTGTATATTTTAATGGTAGAGTAGCCCTGGTCTCTCCAAACCTTTCTGAAGTGACACTGATGGCTGAAGTCAAGGTACTGTCACTTCTTCCTCCAGCCCAGGAACAGGAACAACTAATGAACCAAGTGAAAAAAAGGAATTTGACCAGTGGCTGAGGAAGACATAGCTTCTAGGACAGAGCACTAGGAGGATGGGTTGGTGGCATGATGTGACTTAATAGAGGCCAATCTCTACCTCTTGGTTGGCCCTCTTTGGTTTGGCCGCTGCCTTGGATGTGGAGCCAAGAGGACAAACTAAATGTCTTGTCAAAACACCTTCCAAACTACTCTGGTGGCCCCCAATCTTAGACTAATATGTCAGCTAGACATGAAGAACGGGTCAGCTTTCTCTAGCGGTAAGGGCAGTTTGGGTTGGACAAGATGAGGAACCTTATGATTTGTCAGGAACGTCATTTCTGCTAGATGTGGCAAATCAGTAATACAGTCTGGGGCAATGAAGACCAGGATCTACTGGTGTAGACAAATGTTGTAGGATGTCAGCAGATCACCAGCAAAAGAATTTACAATGGGCACAAATTGAGGCTGAGACATAAACCTTATGTCTATATCAATACCTGGAGGGAGCGTGCTGTAAAGACAAGTGTGTGGTCAGCTACCTTCATCCTAAGGGAGTCTTGAGACCCTGCTTAGAAAGAAGATACGGTTAAACATGTCTAGACCCATGATGGTAGGTGACTGAAAAGTTAGAGTGACCAAGAAAGAGAGACCAACCAGCCTGACAAGAATCCAGCAGACTGTATGAAAGTAATATTCTTACGGTCTTAATAGCAAGCAGAAACTGATTTCCTATATCTTAAATCCATGATATGAAGGGATAGCACTCACCCTGGTATCAGATGTCTACATTTGTAATTAATTGGAGATGTGGCTCTGTTTTGATTAGAATTGGGGCTGAAATGAACTGTATAGTCTCTTTTTTTGTTTTTTGTTCCAGAGTGGAAGCTACTGGCAACCGGCAGAAAATCCAGGGAATGTGTGAAGGAAGAAAGATGCAGGTAAATACACAGGGAAAAAGCAAACTAGGAAACACAGAAAACAAAAAGAGCTTACGTTCATATGTAGGGAATGCACTGATGAAATGCAGATGTGCCAGTCACAGATCCAAATGGAACTCATAAGACACAACACCAATAGGATGTCATAATATGGTAAGACCTGCTTACACACATACTAGTACTGTAATATCAAAAGAGAGGGAGAGAGAAACAGTGAGACAGTGAAAGAGATAGAGGAAGAAAAGCAAGAACATGGCACCAGGGACCATGACAAAATTATCTACAAATAAATGTATTCTGCCTTTACATTTTTCAGTTTTCCTATTTTATTGGGTTGTGATTTGTTGCCATTCCTAATGCTTTACAAACCAAATATGTCTAACAAGTAAATGCCCCTTTCAAAGAAGCCACTGCTTACTGCATTACAGCAAAAGAAGCCATTTTCTTTTACTCTGCTGTCTTCTTTCCTCTCTGCCTCTCATAGTTAAAAATGACAGATCCTGCCGCAGTGTATCTTGAAGTTGCTCTAATGATGAGCCACTGTGCCTCCCTCCATGTTATTCTACTTTTTCCAGTTTTCAAGTGTCACGGGTGAATGTTTTCAGAGACAGATGTGGGAGGAAAATAAATTCTTCTTTCATAAAAATCTTTTTCACGTTCTTTTGTGTATTTATATGAAGCGTTCAGTGCACTCAGTATAGATAAATGAATGCATAACATGCTCTCTACAATGCTGATTTTGCTATGAGTGACACAAATTACATGCTACTGTTGAACAGTTTTTTTCTATGAATAACTACTCCACTGGGAATAAAATGAATAGGGGTAGTCAGTTACATTGTTAATGCAGGCAGTTGCAGCTCAAATCCTTGATGGCAACTTTTGTATTTTGACTAATGAATCTAGCAATTTTATCTATGCACAAAACAATTTTAGTATAACATTACACAGAAATGTTGCAGATCTTTATGTAAAGGTTTGCACTGATCGACCTGAATAGTCACCTTCAGTTACAATCTGTTTATATATTGTATCTCTCTTTTTTCCAACTGTGCTGCTCTTTTCTTTTCTTAAGCCAACATCTGAGAGCAATGTACAAGAATTCCAATGCCTGTGCAAATGGCAGTCAAGTTTGTCTATGCCTGCAAAATGTGCCATTTTTTAAGAAATTATAAAGCCACCACATGGCATGGAAGCTAAAAAATGCCAGCTGCAGGTCATTTTATTCTCTCATCAAGAACTAGTGTGCGCACATCCAAGCAAACCTTTTCAGGTGCAAGACCAAACCAATGATATGTTGGAAACAAAAAACAGAGAACAGACTTCACGCTATTTGGCTCCAACTGTAGTCTCTTCCTCAGGCAGTTTGCTTGGAGCTGACTAGTGTGCAGACCAGAGTTATTTTAGTTTTCCGTTTTGTTAGCGTCCAGAGTGGTTTTGCTCATTTCAGATTAGTTATTATAGTTTGAAAATGGTTTGTTTTACTTCAGTTTTCATTATTTTGAGTCTTTTTATTGATTATAATATGTATGATATTTGTCAGAGCTAAAATTTAAGAACACTTTGTGAAGACCTCTTACGCACAGTCATTTAAAAATCCCAAATCTCACAAATGATCTGTACCAAATCCTCATCAGACTGGTTGTTTGGTCAAACATAGCCGAATTGGCAAATTTTAAAACTAAGGGAAATCCCTCTATATTTTAATCTTATTTTAGTTCATTTTCTGAGTATTAAAATTTCTTATTTTAAAATGTACTGTGTGCTTCTGTTCACTTGTCTTATAAGTTGCCAATAATTTCCATCCACTTTCCAATTCAGGGTCACTGGTGCCTATCCCAGCTGCCGTGGGGCAAGAGGTGGGGTACGCCATGGACAGGTCGCAAGTCTATTGCACAGAGAGACAGAAAACCAATCACACCTACAGGCATCTTAGAATCACAAATTAAGTTAACTTAAGACTAATGTCTTTAGACTGTGGGTAAGAAAGTGGGTTACCCCGAGAGAACCCACACAGGCACAGGGAGAACATGCAAACTCCACTCAGAAGGGTCCCAGCCTTCCTGTGAGGCAGTGCTAACCACCACACCACTGTGCTACCTGACAATCTGATTAGAAAAATATAATTTTTTTCATGCACAATGTTTGCAGAACCCAGAATAAAACTATACTATTAATCTGTTAATTCGAGCTGGAAGAATGTGAGCGGCTGAACTTGTTTGTGATTTTTTTTGTTCTTATATTTGTTGTTTCATGAAGCTGCCCTGCAAGTTTTGATTTTATTTGGGATTGGATTTTTGTTTACAGGTTTAAGATTATGATACTGTTTTATATCAGGTCCTATTAAAACCTTAAAATAAATTTTGTACAATAATATTTCTATCACCTGTTGGTGGAAAATCTTTTTGACATATTTGCATTCCCACTTGTCACGTCAAAGTTTCCATCTGTTCCATGAATTCTTTATTTTGTGCCATATCCTGTTGGCACAACCCATACAATGACCCAATTTCTTTATAGCGATCAGTGTTTTTTATCTAATTTGTCATATCCTTGTATACATCCTGATATATTCACTCCTTTGCATGCCATGTGGCAGTGTGTTTTTTAGAATTTTGTGGTACGCGAAATGCCTTCCTACAACCCTGAAGTGAGTCTTGCATTGGGGAGGCTGACTTGCCCTGGTTTCATAACCAAGTAATGACAAACTCACCAGAGCGCCTGCGATGTATGACTCATAAAGATATGATTTTTGAAATGCTAATGAGGTGAAGATTATACAGAGTGGAAGAGCAAGATAGAGTGCGAAACTGTGATATAGAGACAGTAAGACAGTGGGAAAGATTCTCCATATCTTGCTGGGTGTTTTGCTGGAGCTGACAGTCGTGGTTTTCTAATGAATGTATAAGATAGTTTTTAAATAATCCCTCTTTACCCGCTTTAGTATTTCATGACTTTGCGATGAGTCAGAGAGAGAAAGCGAGTTTATGCAGCGAAGCCTGCAGCACTGTCAGAACACTCTCCTTACTTTTCTCTCTCTCTCTCTCTCTCTCTCTCTTCTCCTCCTGTCTTCATCTGATCAGCATAACCTGAGCCTATTTTTACTCCCCCATACACATCAAGCACAAATTTTCCATTTATCCTTCATTCTTCT
>VUQH01058343.1:0-14734 GCA_015106775.1 Etroplus canarensis
ACACACACACACACACACACACACACACAGGCTTGTGGTGATGAACTTTGTTTATTTAAGATAAAGTGACCAAAAATGCTCTGAATCACTTCTAAGTAAAACTGCCAGCAAGTTGCTGCAGATCAGGACTTGACATTCATTAACTTGACAACTGATCTGAGTGTATGTACTGTACTATACATGTGTAGACGCACTTGCAAATGCAAGACAAAGACAAAAAGTGTGTCTGTGTGCTCTGATTGTCACACCCAGCTGTAGCCTGATACCTGTGGCCTGTGAAACCTCCGACCTTTGAGCTCCAGCTGTGTAACAACGAGTCCAACCTGCTGCCTGAATGCAGCACCAGCCAGCTAGCCTCAGGGTCAAAAGACACTGGTCACTGCAACTCTCTTTGTTTAAGTGTTTGCTTTTTGATTTGTGATTGGTTCAATGTGATATATTTTCAGCACAGTGTACACAAGATAAGGTGTTTTGTTTTTTGCTGAGTAGTTTCTGAGAAAACAGTGTTAGTAGTCTTAGGAACATGTGACTCAAACATGAAATACCCACTGGAAAGAAAAAATCTGAAAGCTGACTGGTTAAACAGCTGGTCTAAAACTTTCCATTCTTGTTTCTGCTCTTTTCACACATAAAAACCTAAATACAGTGTATGTGGAAGCTGAAACCAGATGCACTGTGCCATCTTTTGTTTTAACATTTAAATGATTAGCAGAAGTTTGATTTTTTAAATAATTTATAAATCTTGCAACCTCTTCTTCATATATACAGTCGGGTTTAATCATCTATACTGTACAAGTCTATTCTTTTTATTTGCATCAATCAGCCACAGCACCATAACCACCGGCAGATGACTTAAATAAAACTGATTATTTTGTTATATTTGAATCTGCTAAGTTGCCAGATTAGGCAACATGGGAACAGTCGGTTCTTGAGCTTAATGGGATGGAAGTAGGAAAAAATAATTCCAAGATAGCATGTTTTGTGGGGTGCTGCCATGCAGTGGTTAGCACCTACCATAAGTGGTCCAAAGAAGAACAACCAGTCAACCATCAACAGGTCCGTGGGCACCCAAAGCAGGCTGATGTGGTTAGTAAGGGAAGGCTTGACTGTATGGTCTGAGCCCATAAATCAGCTGCAGTTGCAAAAAGTAGTTGAAAGCCATCACACTGGCAAACAGTACATTACAAATTTACGTATTCATGTGGATGCTACTTTGCCATGTATCACCAGCCTAAGGACTGTACACGTTCCTCTGTTTTACTTGAAAACAGTGGTATCTATCAGTAAAATGATGCAACCTGTCATGCTGCTTTGAGGAACAACAAGGTGCCTCCATATTCCCAACCTCTCTATCTCATCAAGAATCTGTGGGATGTGCTGGAAAAAACAAGTCAGATCCACAGAGGCTTCAGCTCACAACTTGCAGGGCTTACAGGAGCTAGGGTGTTGGTGCCTGATACCAGGGGGCACCTATCTTGTGGAGTTCATGGCTCTGAAGGGTCAGAGCTGTTTGGCAACATAAAGAGGTATCTAATTAATATTAAGCAGGTCTTGATTTTGTAGCTGCTTGGTGTGCATTTGTTTAACTGTTATGTCTCATCATTCTGTCACATTATAATTCATACTGGTCACGTGTCCTCATATTGTGTCACAAGTACCTTGAACACCTTTCCTTAATCTCCTTACTGTTATCATTGGGCGTACTGCATGCTTTGCCCATGATGCACTGTATGCACTACATGTGCTATGAACTGTAGTGTATGTCTTTTAAAAACACACATACAGTACACAAAGTTAATGTACAAAGATAACAACAAGATAAGTGGACATAACCCATAATCAACAAAAATATAAAAATGTTCCCTGAAAAAGCTTAAAAATCATATCTTTGGCAACCATACTTTTTGTAAAATGTTTTTAATTGAGTTTGCAGTACAGTCCATTTGGGCACACACAGAACTGATGACAAAAGCAGAGAGGTGGCCAGCACTTGCTGAGCCTACACCACTACGGAGGAGGCATGTGCTGAGGCTGACTCACGGCATAGCCAGAAATCATCCAGTCATGAATCTGTCTGTGTTTGGGCGTACAGAGGCACATATGAGTCATGACAGAGAGAGAGAGAGAGAGAGAGAGAGAGAGAGAGAGAGAGAGAGAAAGAGAGAGTCACAAAATGCTGCAGAAACAAAGAAGGAGGACAAGCAGTCCTGGGCCAGTCATGCATGAGTTCCACAGAGTCAGTTGCTGTGACAGTCGGATTGTCGGCAGCTCTGACGTCAGCCTGAACTTGAAATAAACCCTGAGCTGAGCAGGAGCAGAGTGACACAGTTTTACTGTCTTTGTAGTGAAGCACACAGATCCCTCTCAGCCTCATTCCCTACACCCTCATATCCTACTCTGCATGTTCCAAAGATATCAATCTAAAACATATGCTAAGGTTCTGAGGATAAGATCAAACTAGACAGAAAGCCTGCCTCTACTCAGTCATAAGCCTGCTCTGTGAACTTACGATCTTTTAAAAAAGGAGTTGATCCGTGTCCTATATTTGGCAAGACTCAGAGGCTCCCTGGTCAGTTTCTGTTGAGGCTGTTCCCCAGTCTAAGCAAGTGTGCAAAAAACTTGAGCAATCTTCCCCCAGCAATATTTGTGAGTGCGTGTTCTATCACCATGGTGACTTACACTCTCGCCAGGCAGTGTTGAGCAACTCTCTCACTGGCAGGGGGTGGGGGAAGACTACTGTAGGTGAAGGAAGCAGGGTTTAACAACAACAACTGGTCAGGAGCAGCTGAGTCTTTTGTGTATTATTATAGGTTGAAGCCCTTCACCTTATGGTCCCACCTGGTGTCCTTGAGAATAAAAGGAGGAAGTAGTGGGAGATTTTTACACTCACTGTATCCTTTGAGCAAGCAAACAACACACACTTGTTTGGGTTTGCCAGTTATATACTTTATTTTCCACTATTCTGAGCCCAAAATGAGGATGAACAGCACTATAAAAAATTGCTATGAAAACACAGGAAATATTGTACGGTAAGTGTAATTCTTTTTGAATACAGTTAAATACTACCAATGTCAATGTCCCTGGAGAAAATTATACTAATAACAAGCTCTTTAAAGGTATAAAAATGTATTTTTTTTCTTTTTTTATTTAACATTTTCAGGTAAATCGGTCTCAGTCTGTTGCTTGGGTCCAATTATACAACATAAAAAGTATCCACCCTCCCTGGATGTTTCACCCTTTTATTGCTTTAATAAATGAAAACATGGTCAATAAAAGTTAATTTTTTGACAAGACTTTGCAAAAAAAGCTTCTTTCATTTCAAAGTGAAAACAGATTTTTACAAAATAATCTCAATTATTTTTAAAATACATAAGGCAAAATAACTAATTGCATAAATATTGACCCCCTTTAGGTCAGTATTTAGTAGATGCACCTTTGGCTGCAATCACATCACTGAGTCTGTGCGGATATGTCTCATTCAGGCCACAAATTCTCGACTGAATTGACATCTGGGCTTTGACTTGGCCAGAACATTCACCTTTGTTGTCTTTGAACCATTTCTTGCTGTGTGCTTGGGGTTGTTGTCCTGCTGGAAAATAAATCTTCTTCCAAGCCATAGTTCTCTTGCAGACTGAGTCAGATTATCCTCCAGGATTTGGTGATTTTTTTCTGCATTCATGTTCCCCTCTGCCTTTACAAGCCTTCCAGAGTCAGCTGCTCAAGTGTCCCCAGAGCATGATGCTGCCACCACCATGCTTCACAGAGGAGATGGTGTGTCTGTGGTGATGTGCAGTGTTTGATGTTTGCCAAACATAGCATCTATAGTCGGATGGCCAAAAAGCTCAGTTTTTTCTCATCAGACCAAAGAACCTTCTTCCAGTTGACCTTGGAGTCTCCCACATGCCTTTGGGTGAATTCCAGGAGTAATTTCATATCAGAGTTTTTCAACAGTGGCTTTCTCTTTGCCACTCTTCCATACAGCTTCAACTAGTGAAAAACCCAGGTAACAGTTGTTGTATGTACAGTCTCTCCCATATGAGCCACTGAAGCTCTTAACCCCTTCGGAGTGGTCATAGTCTTGGTGGTCCCTTCACCAGTCTTCATTTTACCAAGTCACTCAGTTTGTGAGGATGGCCAGCTCTCAGCAGATTTAGACAGGTGTCTTACTCCTTCCATTTCTTAATGATGGATTTGACTGAACCACGGAGATGTCCAATACTGACCATGGGATGTCCAGTACTGACAAACCAGAGACTGGACCTCCCAGACACAGATGTTTTTATACGTACTACAATCACTTGACACACATCAACTGCACTCAGGTAATCTCCATTTCACTAATTGTGACGCTGCAGGTATCAGCTAGTTGGACCTCTGTTGAATTAGGTCAGTCCCTTTAAAGGGGGTGAATATGTATGCAAACATTTATTTTACACTATATATCTTGAATACATTGACATTAGTTTGTAAAACTCTGTTTTCACTTTGACATAACAGAAGCTTTTTTTGTACAAATTCTTGTGAGAAAAGCCAAATTATATTGACCATGATTTCATTTATTAAAGCAATAAAACATCCAAGGGAACTGAATACTTTTTATAGGCATTGTAACTTGCCTGAGCAAATCATGTAGCATCAAATGTCACAATCTCATTTTTCACACACTCAGTATAAATAAATTAAAAATAAGGTGTAAAATAATGTAACAATCAGAATCAAAGACTCACAGGAAGGTAAATATTTAAGTTTAAATCATTAATTGAGTATTGTTGGGATGTTTATTCTCAGATGTTTATGACTGTGTGAGGTAATTGTGGTGATTGCTTATCCCTGGAAAGCACTGATAGTCTGAATGTTTGTTAAAGTAACTGAAACTGTAGGATTCCAGTAGCAGCTGGAAAAAGGAGTAGGAAACATTACAAAAGCTAATGTCTTGTCATAATTCATTTAAAACAGAAAACTGAATTCAGCATGTTAAAGGGCATGCAGATTGAGACCCTGTACAGACTGAGGATTAGTTTTTTATAGCTATATAGTTACACAGTTTTAATGCATTTTACAGTAATAGACTGTTTAGGAGTAGGAAGACTAAAATGAGAGTACACTAGCAACCACGCAGCTGACAGTATGATACTGTAAAGCTTTATTATTTTTATAGTAAGAATCAGTTGTAGTAGATTAAAGCAGACACAAAGGGCAAATGTAGCTGCCAGTACTTGGCTGTAATATAACAGGATAATTTCTTTCTTTGTTTTTTAATTGAAACAGTGTTTTGGTTTGAGGAAATTTCCCCATGCTGTCATGGTAACCCACAGAAAGGGCAGCTGGCTGGATGGTAGTAAGACAGCGACGATGACACTCTGTTTGTTCGGCAGAGCCCTGTATTCCCAAGAAGTCCCTCGGTGGTGAAGACTAAGTGGTGTATCCCAAAGGGGTATCACATTTCAGAGCAAAAACAAGCTGAATGAGCTCAGGAAAACAGAATCACTCATTGAAAAACCCTTCATTTGCAAAGGCTCTATAGCTGGAGGCTTGTTTTTTCCCAGGAAAAAATAGTTTCAGGAAACATGATTCTGGTTTTCAGCTTCTGGTATTTGGGAAAAAAGATGAATGCATACCTGGTTTTGCATTCCACAAATCATGAAAAAGATCAAAACAAAATACAATGAGGTGCTGCTATCTTCACAGCAAATATTAAGTGGTTGAAAAAGTGCCCACTGCAACTCTATCTTCAAATCTATTTTGCCATGTTTTTGTGGTGGGGCATGTGAGTCATTAACTTCCAGCCACATCAACAAGCAGTAACTAATGCTGTGCTGTGGAAAATAAAAGGCCACTGTTGCTGGCATTGATATAAAAGGCAACACTCCCTATAAATAGACTCACCCCAGGCCACTGGGATGACATAAGTACCTCAGTCTACCACATCGGTGCAGTTTGTTTCTTTTTTTAACTTTTCTGTATTTATCCATGACCAAATATGGGGAAAAGTACACGTGCTGCTATATGCCAATTTCATCCCAATACAAATAGCTTAGATCCCATCAGCATGGTGGTGTCACTGTAAAAGGTTTGAAGGCAAAGCCATATTAGACAGTTTAGGGACAGGATCGTTCTTTATACTTCAGCTTATACTAAATCACCTGTTTGCATCACTTTTTTCTATTCTAATCAGAGTTCTCTGGGTGTCTCTGAATTGCTATGAATAATGCTTTCATCATCACAGAAGCACCAGAGACTCTGTAATGTGTGCATGATTCTCGTTTCTAATTAGGCAGCTAATAGTGAGGGTTTCTGACAGGCTTCATTCATAATGGCACACATTTCCTGTAGTGTATGACTCATGTGCACTACCAGAGGGAGAAGGAGAGGGAGAGAGAGCAGCACCTCAAAATCTATCTTCCATTGTGAAGGTGATCTCATCCTGAGTCATAATATTAGTGCTCTGACATGTTAGAGCTCATCCACAGGTGATAAATCCCACTCTCACTTGTCACTGAGTTTTGCAAGTTTCAAGTCTAAAAAGCAACAAGTCCCCATTCCTTAACATGGGACTTGGACTGAAAATGTGTTTTTAAAGCCTGATTTGTGATCTTGTGATAAAAAATTTATTTCCAGTTAAAGCAACAGATATAAAGCAACACCACAGTCAACTAATCAGTCTGCTTTAAATTTTGCAAAACCTCCAACTAGTATACGGCTTATGTAACGTGGATCTTTAATTGCTATCATAGTCAAAATATAGATGTCATCTCATGCATATTGCTTAAAGTATGATTCTGGTTTCTTACTATTTACTTTTTATTGTTGTAGAGGTTATTTATTACTACAACAGTAATGTCGCACAAATCAGATTATTTGCTGTTAATACATCAGATTATATAATACAAGAATTTAGATTTTAAACAAACTCGTAATGTATTCAAAATATATAAAGAATCCTGGTGTTGAAATTATCACTCAAACTGTCAGTTGTAAGCGTCCAACAAGTAGTTTAACTAATCAACTTGCCATATCTAACTGCACATACAGTGAATACCACCTGCTTCACAACTCAGTCTGAGGGGATGAAGGTGCTTTCAGTGCTTGTGGTGTAGCCACGGGCTATCCCAGGCAAGTCTTCCTGTTGTGTTCACCAGTTATTGCTTACGAATGTAAATATATTTGAAAAGGCTAACAAAAATGTGTTTGTTGTCTGGTGTTAGGTGTTTGTTTCAAAACTGTATTTTGGTGAATGTGCTATACCTTTTGCTCTCCACAAGGACTGATTTACCTGCATGCAACCAAAGCCTGCTCAGATGTGCTTGATCAACACTACTCTGGCTGGAAACGGAAACCGGAAAGCTTCCAGTACAGAAAAAATGTGTCCGTGCTTACAGATTTTGCAAATTATATGCACATATATGATTATAGAGATAATGCTTTTCACTTTCACGAGTAATGCTGTCTCCCACACAAGCAGAAACCCTTATCTGATTCTGAGGAAAAGCATTAGTACTCATAATGTAAGGGTAAAGTGAAATGTAAGAGAAATGCGAGGCGAATTGTGGTTGTGGGTATTCAAGGTAGGTTATTATAATAATCTGAACATGCATTCATATTATTTACCTCATATTTCAATCACAGCTATCTTATTGAGAGTTACCAAGTTCATGTTTAAACCCTTAGCTTGTTTTCAATTTCATAGGTCTCAGCAATTTCCTGTTTGATTTTTTGTGGTTGGGTACATCAAAGCACCAGTTAGCTGAACAATGTTGGATAGCATTAACTTTTATATGATTTGTCCATTTGTGCATGATTAAGTAGCTACAACTTATTCAACATTTGAATTTACTAAAGCATGCTAAAAGGCATCAGTTGTCACTTTTCCCTCTTAAAGCCGTTTTAGTTTTAATCCTATTTTTCAGTGTACCAGTAGTGTAGTGGTTTACACATTCACCTTACAAGTAAAAGGTCCCTGGTTCGTTTCCAGGTGGGGACACAAGCCCCTCTCGCCAAGGAGGGTTGCATCAGGAAGGGCATCTGGTGTAAAACCTCTGCCAAATTACCAATGTGGATTGGTCCACTCTGGCAACCCCTTGGAGAGAATACATGAAGCACCTGAAGGTACATTTTTAAATCCAATTTTTCACTACTATGTTTTTTTAATATTGCAGCATGGTGGATCAGGGGTCAGCACTGTTGCCTCACAGCAAGGAGATCCTGGGTTCAAAATGAAATGCAATGAAAAACATGCTAGGTTAATGTGGTCTGTGTCAGCCGAGGACCTTCTGGCAAAGAAGATTTTAATCTCAAGAGTTTGACTTCCTGGTTAAAAAAGGTTTAAAAAAACAATTTAGACAGTTTATTTCAACTCTCTTGTGCAATCAGTCTTCACATGTATCTTTCATTTTGCCTCTGTAAAATGTTACAAATCTTTCAGCTCATTAAATGAGGTGAAATTCCAATAAAAACTAGTGATCTTCATTATACATTTTAAGTATTATTTGTTGTTTGTTTGCTGGCTTGTTTGTTAAATGATTTAAAAAAAACTGTGGACAGAATGTATGGATAAAATTTCAAGTAACCTTTCAGCATTATTAATCTGCATCCAATTATCCCATGAAAATATTATCTTTACCACACATTTAGTTTGTTGGGACTTGATGAAATGGCAGGTTAGTCAACAAAAATTGCAACTGCCTGGAAATAAGCATCATCCGTGGAAAATTAGTAGTAACCATATTGTTTTTTTTTCTCCCATGCAGTATTAAAAGTGCACATTTCAGCATGACTTTCAAAATGAGTTGAGATTTTCTTCAGAAATCCAAACAGGACTGGGGCACATTTAAATCAGAGTGGCAAATAATCCCACAGTTCCTCTGTCAAGTCCCCAGTTCACCAGACTTTGGCCGCCTGCCCCCATGACTTCCCCGAGTTCAGGTCGCCTAGCAACGAGCCCCCCTGCTATTACAGTGTTCATGCATCACTATGTCTGCATTGATGTCACGGTTGCCTCAGCAACCATATAACCAAGACATCATGACTCTTTGCCACCGTTAACGATCTATAAGCCCATTTTGCCCCGTTCCCCATCTCCATTTTGAAGTAAGGTTGCAGCAACATGAGAAAAAGCAGTTACATATGGGTCTAGCTGTCAGTGATGGGAGATGCATTCCAATGATTTCTTTAAAATAGAAAGCCATAGTGCAGCTGTTATAGTAAATTCGTTCTGAATGGCAATGATCCAAAGATAATCCACCTCTAAAAAAAGCAAATGATTAATACTGTAACATAAATATACTGCAGATGACAACTGCCAAACTCAAGAACTGCAGTAATCTCAGGCAGTTACTGCCTTCAGTGAGTCAGCCACAAAGCCATAGCTTAGTACTTTTCTGCAATTAAGCACTGTAGGCTTTACTCCAAAGGGTCTCACTCATTTAAAGTATACTAAAATGGTATCCTACTTTATTCCCCAGGTTTCTGTCTTTTGTACCTTGTCTTTTATAACCTTAAGTACAGTTCTTATGATTTAATGCATTAACAAAATTAAAATGCAATCACGCAATCAAAATTACAAAAAAGCACAAAAAAAGAACCAAACATGATGATGGCAGAAGGAACCCCCCCCCCCCAGTTATACCTAGGGTCAGTTCTAGAATGTCAAGATGACCTCCTGATGTCCTATGAACCTAAATGCAACCTCATAGGTCCCTCCTGGCTATTCCTTGCTCAAGCTTTAAGTCTAAACGTGATCACACTTTTTAACTGAGATATTAAGACACCTAGCCCATGCTATGCAAACAAAGGCAAGAGTTAAGACCAAATAAAATAAAATTAAGAGGTACAGATATGTAAAGAAAGATTAAAAATCTGAGGTATATAAAAATTTATAATAACAATTTAAAAATCTGTTTACATTACAGCAGACTATCAATAAAAATATGAAATATACAGGAATTATTTAAAGTATATACATTATTGCAGTCTATCTATATAAATATTAAGTATATGAGAATTTTTAACATCTATGCACATTACTACAATCTATTGATAAATATATATAGTATACAAGAATTACTTAAACCTATATATAGTACTGCAGTCTAGTAATCTGAAATAAACTACCAGGATATCAGGAGGATGACATCTCATCATCTTTAAAGCAGCTTTCTAAAACTTCTTACTTTTATTGGTTCAGTTTGTTTTCATTACTTCTTGCTTAATAGTACTGTATTTGATGAATTGTTTAATTTTCTTTGATTGTACATAGAGCTTTGTTACTCATTTTAGATAGATAGATAGATAGATAGATAGATAGATAGATAGATAGATAGATAGATAGATAGATAGATAGATAGATAGATAGATAGATAGATAGATAGATAGATAGATAGATAGATATGCAAAAGATATTTAAGTCCAGTCAGCTCTCTCCCCTAATACACTGCCTAAAGAGGCTATGAACTCTTAGCTTAACCCACACTGAGGCAATATTCCTTTTGAAAAGCAAATACGTATCAACAATCATAGCTACAATGGAAGCATGTTTACCCTCTGAGACAGATGTGACAATGGTCAGCAAAAAATGCTGAGTGCTCAAAAGTCCAAAGCAACAGCAACAGTACTGGGGTTAAAAAAGTGAGTCAGAGAATGCTGATGCTTTAATTCAGTCTTTCTCATTAACTATTCATAATTTTGCCCCATTCCAACAATTTATGTCTGACAACTAGAAATCAGATTATCAGTGTGATATGTCAGGAATCTGTCAGACACTGATCAGTGGTGTATATTTGGTGTACAACATCTAAATAGGAAGGATGCCTTGACTAAACCCTTTGTTAAAGCATTTTCTTAATGAGTTAACCACTGTCTTCTGCTGATAATAATCTGTATTAGTCAGAGACTTTTGTTGGGTTCCCTGGAGGGAGTGAAATACTGATGGTGAGGACTGTTATGTGATAATCTGTCTCGATCTCTTCCCTCGACAAAGATAATCTGTCTAGTTCACTATGTACTGTCCCTGTTTGCCTGGGAGCATCAGCCTTCAGGCCGGTGGTGGCACACTAAAGCAAAGCTGCAGGAAAGTAGATAAAGGACAGGGAGGCATCGCTGCATCAGGCTGTGCCAAGGGCAATCTGCCGACTGGGAAGCACGCCCAGAATATGTGTACAGATAGATAACAATCTGAGGGATCTTTCCCCTCAAAGTAAGCAGGATGTGAATGTGACAGTGTGGTGTCTCTACAGGTGACAGAAGGCAATGCAGCTGCTTTCCTCAGAGCAGAGGATTAATTTGGTCCGGATGTGTCATTAATGCTGCATGTGGAGGTTCAAGTAGACAGGGCTGCCAAGTCATGGCATGCCATGTCGCCAGAATCCTTCTAATAGTAATATGTGGGTTCTTTATCTGTGAAACATAAGTTGTCAGTTAATCAGAAAATCAGAGAATCAACTAATTAAAAAACTTCTGAAACATCATGGCTGCAGTATTAAAAATGTGCAGTGATTCATGAAGGAGCAACAATTTTAAAACCCTGCTATATCAAACATTTCAGTCAATTCCAAAAAATGGTAAGGTCTATTTTAATGAAGCAGAGTTGTGTGTCATAGCAAAGTCCAGTCCTGCCGAAACTTTATGAGGGGGAACTTTTTTAGCGCCGGTTTGAGTATTTTGGCAGGGGTTTCTCCTGTCTCTATCTGTCCAGAGACAGATTTTATCAACATAGCATTGAGATTAATATATGCAATCATGAAACTTTACAAGTGTGCATTTGACTTCAAAATAAAGCAAATTATGAAGATAGGTGTGGTCTGAAAACTCACTGGTGTCACAGAAAAGCTCAAAACTTACTAAACATCTGCCTGCTATAGGACAATAAAAGTTGGTCAGATTGTCATTCATTTTTTTCCACTATCCTGGTCTATATCGAAACTTTGATCATTTCAGGATGCATAAGATGCCCAGTGATATGTTTGGACATTTGATATTGTATCAAATGAATCTGTTCATTTAAAACATAACGTAACAGATTATTCAACAGTGTCCCTAAAATAACTCGCAATTTATGCAACATTTTACTACTGTTTAGAATCTATGAGTACTACATACAGCTTTGTGTTATGTTCCAAGCATGGCTGGCTTCCAGTGTTTATCTGAGCCTGTGCTGCTTACACCAGTGAGGCAGCATGGGAGTCTGGCACAGACACAATGCTGTGAGCTGAAACTGTGACCGTGACGTCATGTGGGTGGCCATTCCTATGCAGTCAGCAGTTTTTGCCCCTCCTCCTCTTCCTCCTCTTCTTTGCCCTACAGCTGCACATCACACACTGACCTCTGGCCATCCTCTGTGAGGCCCAGTGGGAAGGGGCACCGCACAGGACAGGGGAGATGGGTGCAAAAGGAAAAGGGGACATAGGAACCAATCTTTCACGGGGGGGAGAGGTCAGTCAACCTCTACAGACAGCAGACTGGCTGATCAAAGAGTGGAATATGTGATAAATACTTGGTGCTAGTCTGGATGTCTGTGCTGTAGTCTCACAGTACCGTCCATATAGAGTGACAGACAAAGGAGTGGGAAAGGGCGAAAACGGCGGAAGCAACACAGCGCGCCTGTCTCACATGCTCCCCCATGTGAGAGTGCACCAAGCAAGAGCAAGAGCTGCTTTATGTAAGTGTCTCCCAGCATCCTGTGGGACTGCTGGACAGCCTCACATGTTTGTGTTGTGGTAATCCCACATGGGACGGGGAGGGCTCAGCTGGACCAGGCCACAGCGCGCCCCGTCAAAAACCACCTATCCTTTATTTCTCTCTACATATCAACATTTGATGTTTACTCGTCTGTCCATTCAGTCTGTTGTCTATCACCTTCTGCCTGTTCCTTTTTCTGTTTGTGCTGCTACTTAGTGGTTCACCCCTGGCTGTGAAGGCTTGGAGCTGGAAGAAGGCGGAATAAGAGGGGGAATAAGCTGAGGAAAAAGGGGAGGATGGGTGGTGATGTGAAGAAGGGGTGTTGACTCTTCTTCTCTTCAGACACTGTCGTATCAGAACCATGCCCAAAAAACAAACAGTGGCTGATCAAAGTGTTAAAATATATAACTTAGAGTGCTGCCTGCACCTGTCTTAACATCAATCAGTCAATCCAAATACTATAGATGATATTTAGCACACAGTATGAAGCTTATATATGAACAGACACACCACACACATTCAGCCTTACAGTCACCCACCCTCCACCCCCCTCGCTCAGGGCAGCTGGCAAAACACAAAGGAGAGAAGTGTGCAACTGGTGCGATAAAGCTGGGAACATCTTGCTATTCAAGCATCAGCATAATAAACTGGAGGCACAATTAAGGAAAAAAAAATCCCTAAACCACAGGAATAAGTGCTCAGTGCTGCAGCAGCGTTCATCGCCTCAGTCCAGCTGCGAGTTGTCTTTTGGACACAGGAAAAAAGGACAACAGTGCTTTTCTGTTCCCCCATCTTGGGAATGCAAATGATCAGGCAGTGACATACTGAGTGACTACAAAGCATGTGTGTTTTAACCTCAGATGTGCTGCTATGATACTATTAGGGAGGTAATATATCAGCGTGTGCAAACATTACTCCCTTTGTCTAAAATTCCCAAAAGCTCAAATTCCTCAGGAGCTACTGAACACAGTGGGATATTCATAAAGTCAATTGTTAAAAGGTGTTTGAAAACTTTATGGCTTAACACAATAGAACAAAGGTCCTTATTAAAACCTGAGGCTTTAACAAGTTTGCTGAAATCTTCAAAACACAGAGCTCCTGCAGAATTAAGAACCCTAAAAAGCATAAAGTTTGGAGGTTTCTCCCCGAAGCTTTTTCAAAGACTCAGAGAGATTCCTCCCTCTTAAACCTCCTCTCTGTTCTCACAATTCCCTGGAGGAGGCTGGTGCAAAGTCTGCCGCTGTCTGGCTGTTCCCATGGCAACCACCAGGTGAGCAGACAGGCTTGGAAAGCACGGCAAGGAACATGTGACTCCCTCCACATGCTCAGGCAGCACACAGTCTCAGATAACAGGAGGCTGACTCCCTCTCTTTTTTTTAAAACTTGCAAGTACACAGTGTAGTCACAAAAAGGCAATGTTTGGTGGAGTCTTGAAAGCCGACGAGCAGACGACCAGTCTGCCAGTCCATCTGTTTGCCACCCTGTCTACCTCCCTGTGTGACACATGCACATACACAAAAATAATCACACTGTATTGTGTAATTCAGAAGAAGAGGAGGCTGCCCTTGAGGGGGGGAAACTGAGATGTGTCATAACTTCTGAACATCAAGTTCGCTTCTGCTAAAGCTGCAAAGAGTGAGAGAAATGATGAAGCAGCAGGGGGAGGTGAGCATGAAAAAGCTGCACAGATGACTGGAGAGGAGAAGGACCATTAACTGTAATAACAAGAAGAAAAAATCTTTAAGAAAACAAACCTGTACATATATTATATTGACCCAATTTAAAACAAAATAGTATTCAGCACTATTCAGCACAAGACAGGAACTGTGGATATGCATGAGGAAGTCAGGAGTGGCAGAAAAGTATGTATGAGGACAGTGAGACAGTGGTGAGGTGTGCAGTAGAAGTGACAAATGGGTTCAAGGTGGGGGTGGGATTACATCAGGGATCAGCTCTGAACCCCTTCTTGTTTGCAATGGTGATGGACAGATTGACAGATGAGGTCAGGCAGGAGTCTCTGTTTGCAGATGACATTGTGATCTGTAGTGAGAGTAGAGAGGAG
>VUQH01058344.1:0-22224 GCA_015106775.1 Etroplus canarensis
GTGATTTCTGCTAGGGATATTCATGTTCTAGACACAGTTATGAGAGAGAGAGAGAAAGAGAGCGAAGGAAACCGTGTCTGTGTGTGTGTGTGTTTGTGTGTGTGTTTGTGTGTGTGTGTAGTACAGTACCTAATGATGATGTACCTGTGTGCTCTTCCAGCTGAGTCATCAAAAGATGCAGGAGTCCTACACCTCTCTCTAAACCCCTTACACCCTTTCCTCCTCATTAAACTTCTGACAGAGGTTGTCTCGTCTCTTCTTTTTTGTTTTCGTGCTCATAGACACATGCCCTTTCTTTTCTTTACCACTATCATTTCATATTTCTCTGACAATATTTTTGTAGTTTTCCAGGATATGTTTGCTATTATGAAGTTTGAGACCAAGTATAGTAGAAACTATTTTGACTTTGTGGCTTTGAAATTAGACAATAATTGAATAATTACCATACAATTACACTGGTTGTTTCTTTAGGATAGGAAGAAAAATGCTCAGTGGATTTTGTAGACATTAGAAAGTGCCTATTATTGATACACAGTCATGTATTTTAATACTAGTTTGAAAAACAGTGGCAAAATTAAAATCAGTTCAGAAAAGTTGTTTTCTCATGTGTAAATTCAGATGTTAAAACAGTGATGGTTTGTTACTGGTGTTATCCATATGCTGTGTTCAATGCTTTAGGCAACCAGACTTGCTGTATTTAGCATATTTTTGGGGTTTTCTTAAATTTTTTGCTATTTGCAGAATAATTTGGATTTGATCATAGGTAACATTTTCTAAAACTCTTAATGGTGATAGCTTTGCTATGAAACTTCCCAGAAATCATCCACTCTTAATAACATGTTGCAAGAAATCTGAATATGCATTTAACTCTTATAATGAACTTACACCACTGTACTTCTTGGAGATTGCGATTGGTTGATTTTTCTTCTGTCCCTATTGCTCTTTTCTCCTTCTTTTACTAATTCTCCTCTACAGTAAGACTCCATGACAGCATTTCAGAAGAGGGTTTCCACTATCTGGTGTTTGATCTGTGAGTAGCAAACACATGCTCATGCGCACATTTTTTTCAATTCTGTCCACCCTACCAATTTTAAATATTGTGTCTTGTTTTATGGTTAAGACCCAGTATAGAAGAATTGTCGGCTCTAATGAAGCTGGATTGGGTTCCATAATAGAAGTCAAACGGACATGCTGAAGTGACAAACAAGGACTATTTTCATGGCATATACCTGAGAATTTTTTCCTGACTGATTTGCAAGCCTGCACCGACCATTTACATTTGGCATCACAGCTTGTCATTAATTCAGCTTTAAAAATTGGTCTAAAAAACCTTAACTGAAGAATTTATAAATAGTGGAAAAATGGAGAGATGTGCAGATGTTTCTGTAGTCTTAAGATGTTCACAAACAACATTGTGATCTGTAGTGAGAGTAGGGAGTTGGTGGAAGAGATATGGAGATATGGAGGTACGTGCTGGAGAGAAAAGAAATGAAAGTCAGTAGAAGCATGACAGAATGTGTGTATGAATGGGAGTGAGCCAGAAGAAATGATAAAGATACAAGAAGTTGAAGTAGTGAAGGTGAATGAGTTTAAGTACCTAGGGGGTCAACCATCCAAAGTGAAAAAACAATGCATGAGAGAGATGGAGAAAAGAGTACAGGCAGGGTTGAATGGGTGGAGACAAGTGTCGGGGATGATTTGTGATAACGGATAGCAACAAGCATGAAAGGGAAAGTTTACAAGATGGTTGTGGGCCCTGCTATAATATATATGGTGGCACTGACAAAAAGTAAGGAGGTGGAGCTGGAGGTGGCAGTGTTAAAAATGCGGAGATTTTCTCTGCGATTGATCGTGATGACGGAATGAGAAATTAAGAACAGTTTAGGTTGAGCTGTTTGAAGATAAAGTCAGAGAGGCAAGGTTAAGATAGTTTGGACATGTCCAGAAAAGGAATAGAGGATATATTGGCCAAAGGATGTTGAAAATGGAGCTGTCAGGCAGGAGGAAAGGAGGAAGACCACAGAACAGAGAAGGTACATGGATATAGTAAAGGAGGACATTCAGAGGATTGGTGTGACAGAAGAGGATGCAAGGGATAGGGCGAGATGGAGGCAGATGAACCTAATGTGGTGACCCACTAAAGGGAGCAGCTGAAAAAGAACAAGAAAACGGAAGCTAAATCTCAGAACTTCATGTTTCATAGTGATTCTGCTGGTCCAGAATTGATGTTCATGGGGTAAAAAAATCTGGAGTGCAGTTTTTATTATATCTTAGATAGATGGACTCAAGACAACGACTCTATATTTGCAGTAATAATAATAATAATAATATATCCACAGGCGCAATAAGGTTGCAACCCACCTATATTGGAATATCTGCAGGGAATGTGGACACTGTAGAAAAGTGGTATGAACATGATCCAAAAACGGTAGTCGAAAAAGATGATGTTACTATCCTCAATGGCATGCCCATCCAGACATTTGGAGCAATAATAGCAAACCACCCAGACATTGTGATCAAGAATAAGTGTTAAAACAAATTTATCCTTAATGATTTGGTCATACCATTTGATAAAAACATCTCCACTAAAGTAGCAGAGAAACTGTCCAAATACAAAGACTTGGAGATAGAAATTCCCAAATGTGGCAGATGAGGACAGCGGTATTTCCCATAGTTGTAGGTGTCCTTGGAGTCAATGTTCCCTCTAATCTGCGTGCTTGCATGCGCGCTGCATAGTTTTGCTGTGCGCATGTGCACTGCATAGACTGCCTGTGTGCATGTGCGCTACATAGACTTGCCGTGCTCGGAGGACACTGGAGCAGTGCGCGATTGCACAAGCACGCAGCTTAGAGGGAACTGCTTGGAGTTATAAAGAAAGGTACTGAAAACCGACTCTGTGAAATCCCAGGCAACAACAACCTACAGGAAATTCAGAAAACAGTACTTCTGGGAACAGCACACATTCTAAGAAGGGTCCTCTCTCCTCTAATGCCTGAGAGCCATGGTTTGGTTCTGGCTCTGGATGGCAAAATTGACAAATTGAAGTGCAACATAATAATAATAATAATAATAGTAATAATTATAATAATAATAATAATAATAATAATAGCTTGAACTGACATCTATTTATTGAGGACTTTCTCTTGAGCATCATCTACCACTGCAGCTCATGTCAGTAAAATTGTTTGAAAAGGAAGTAAAAAGGATTTCTGCTGATGAGCTCTGTTTTCATCCTCTGAAAACCCCACCTACTGCAAGGGAGAACAGTCCATCTCACAATATGAAGCTGAAAGTTTAAACACTAACAGAATGTCCATAAAAACAGCTGCCTAATAATATTAGATTTCACTTTGTTGATGAATTATTTGTTCAGCCTATGTTTAGTTAGCTTTTAGAAAGTAATATTAGTCTTGTAGCTACTGTAGCTAGCTTCGACGTTTGGAAATGTAACGTTTCTCATAGCAATTTAAATATCTACATTCCACTACATTGTAACGACTGTGCCATCCAATAATACTGGACGTGACTATAGGGCAAGGCCAATTTATATGTTTTTCCTGTGCACTGAAGACATTTGTGTATGAGATCAAAAGATAAATATGAGAAAAGAAATAAAAGTTTCACCTTTTAATCTGTAGTAAAACTAAACAACAGTATATAATATTATGCATGACCTTCCAAGAGCAGGGGTAGAAATATCTCAATTAACTGTTCAAAGGAGACTTAGAGAACAGTAATATAGAGACTATACTGCAAGATGCAAACCATTCATCAACAGTCAAAATCTGCAAGTCAGATTGGAATTAACAACAAAGCAAAAAGATGAGCCACAACAGTACTGTACAAAGTCTGATGGGCTGATGAGACAATGATTAATCTCTACCAAATTGATAGAAACACCAAAGTATGAAGAAAGAAGAGATCTAATCATGATTCTAAACACAAAAGCTCATCTGTCATCTCATCATGTTGCTTTCATTCCTACCTGTGGCCATCAAACTTTTCAACTTGCTATGACACCTGGACTATTTTCACTTGCCTTATCTTTATATACTGTATATAGTAAATTCTAAATTGGGAGTATTTATGCTACTTAAACTGGACACATAAATGTGACATATTTAATCTTCATTTTCTGTCCCCATATTTCTATTCACTATATATAAATATATAACATTTACATATCTATATATTATATTATTTTCACTTTCATATTCATATTCACTCATTTCTATATTTTATTTATATCTAACTGTGTAACTGTAAATACCTTAATTCTATTTCCTATTACTATGCTGTGTTTAAACTGTAAATAGTACAGTTTAACTTGGACCAAATATGATTCACATTGTTTATAGGGTTTATATATTTAATATCATATTTCTATTTCTATATATATTAAACGGAGTGTCTGTAATATAAGCAATTTCCCCCCGGGATTAATTAAGTATTCTGGTTCTGATTGTGATTGATCTGTAAAACATGGTGGAGGTTATGTCATGGCTTGGGATTGCATGCTACTTCTGGAACAGACTCAGCCATTTTTTTACTTATGATGTAACTCATGATGGCAGTACCAAAATGAACACAGAAGTTAGCAGAAACATATTGTCTGCCAGTTTATGGAGAAATGCATCCAAAGTAGTTAGGAGGAAATTTATTATGTACCAAGACAATGATCCAAAACACACTGCTCCCTCAACAAAGCACTTTATTGAGGGGAATATGGAAGGTTTTTGTACCAGGCAAGTCAGTCACTCTTAACGCACTTGAACATGCATTTCATTTCCTGAAGAGAAGCTTGAAAACTGTCCAAAATAGGAAAGAAGAAATAGATGCTGTGGCAAAAGCCCACAAAGTTATATCCAAGGACGGAATAAGAAATCTGGTTGTGTCTATGAGTTGAAGGCTTGATGCATTTATTGCAAGCAAGGGATTTAAAACCAAATGTAAAATATGTTTGAATTTAATTTGGTTAAAACCATTCTGCTCCACTACTTTAGCTCACTTAAACAACTGGGTGGTATAATACAAAATGTGTTATGTTGTGTGTTGTTTTACTGTGTTGTGATGTAACTAAGAAGGAATAAAAGCTAAAACTCTGATCTTTCTCATATTCATCTTCTGATCTCAGACACAAATGTCTTCAGTGCACAGCAAAATTAAATTATTTGGCTTTGCTGTTCCAATACTTTTGGAGAGAACTATGTATGTTGTGCGCTATGTCTATGAAGACAAGAAGTATGCATAATCGAATACTCATAAAGAACCATACTTGATTCTCTTTTTGTTTTCATGAGAGACAGAATCATATACAAACTAATGTGATTTCTCTCTCCCCACAGGGTGACTGGAGGAGAGTTGTTTGAGGATATAGTAGCCAGGGAGTACTACAGTGAGGCTGATGCCAGGTAATACACACCTACCCAGACACACACTGCTGAGCACAGCAGCCATTATGCATCTCTATCTGTTACTCAAGAGAACAACTGTATGTACCTATATCTGTGTGTGTATATTTGTGTGTTCACATATGGTTGTCTCAGGTGTGATATAGCATCCTTGTCTCTGAGGCATTTTGTAGAGTTATTTATAAAAATGATTAATGACATATAGCCTGCAGTATTAATCATACACAGCCTACCTACCACTGCCAGCTTTATACTGAGATACTGCCTCCCAAAGGAAAGAAAGGAATGTGTGTTTGTGTGTATGTTTTCTTGTTACGTATGTCTTACAGCATTGCTGGGATTGTGTAGGCTAGCTTAACCCTAGTACTGCCGGATCTCAATATATTGATGTCTTAGATAAGTTTCGTGTACTGTCGGTTGTCTACATATTGATCACTTCCGGTGTTTTAATTCACTGCCGGTCATCTAGCTGGTCGTATAGCTGGCAGGGCTAGGGTTAATATAGTTAATTTTGTGATAAATAAATTGCCATCATTTGATGTACTATTATCCATTAAAGAAGAACAGCATCACATTTAAGAAGTGATGAGGACAACATATGATGCAGTGTTATGAAATTGGTTATTCTTCTCTTCTCAGTTATTTCTCCTAATCTCCTCTTTTTATTTATCTGTTTCCTTGTTTTTTCTGTCTCTTTCAATTTGTTCCATCACATTCATGCACTTGTTCATGCCCCAAACCCCAGCCACTGCATACAGCAGATCCTGGAGAGTGTTCATCACTGCCATGTTAATGGAATCGTTCACAGGGATCTGAAGGTTTGTATGACTACAGCCATTACTGCAACCGTGTTGACAAACAAACACAAACAAACAAAAACAGCAAAAGAAAACATGGTCCTAACATGGTGAGAACATTCAGAAAATTCAATAGTCCTGATCTTTGGGTATTTATGCTTTCTTTTAATATAGGCTTGATGAAATTAAGGGGAAATGTTAACCAATTTCTCCATGAGGGCAAATATTATAGCACTGTAAGCCTTCTTAATAGTTGCATTTTTATTCTTTTTTGTGGAGGCAATAAAAGATTTAGACTTAGTTAGATTTAATTCACTAAGCAGAGTTGACCTCAAATTTGTTGCAACTCTGATCTGCAGGAGTATGATTCAAACCTACCATATTGCAGTGCCTGCTTCTTGCCTGCTTCTCTTCTTCTATGTTGTGGAGGCAGTCAGTATTCTTGGTTTAATATCTCATAATGCTTCGAATACTATGTTGAAGTGAGCATGCTAGCATTATTTGAGTGTGTATGATTGTGTAATGTAATGCAGTGGTGGTAGAAATAGAAGTAATCACAAGCCAGAAGCTCGGGAATGATCATCATTTGCATAATTATGTAAAAATTATGTTGAGATGCAAAATATTTTTTAAGGTCATAATTATTCTGATGATACGCTGTATTCTTATAACTTCCCATGAGCATTTTGATATGAAAGAAAGAGGGAGGAGATTCTGAGAAAGCTGTTTCAAATGTGCCTAAATGGATTGCAAGCTTGTGACAGTAACTAACTAACTAAATAAATAAATAAATGGGAGCAACCATGTAGGCTGCAAGATTTCCACTCTGAGACTATATTAGCCCTTTGCTGAAGTGATTTCAAGTTCTTGCTTCAAAATTAGGACGATTTATTCATCATTATGTTAATCATTATGTAGATGTTTCCAGTTGTCAGTTAGTGTCTGTGTTCTGTTGCCTGCCATAAACTGGCTGCTCACAGGCTGTCTGTGTTTAGAGTCTCTAAATGTTAGAAAATGTATTATTCATTAGAGCACACTGTCTAACTGGCCTTAGGTTAGCAAAGACCTTTCCGCACCTGCGTCTTTGTTAGTGTGTATGTGTTTGAGTGTGTGTGCACCTGTGCATGCTGTGGGCATAAATTTATGATCGTGCTAAATTGTCTTAATGTGTAGGGTGTGCCGTCACACATATGCGGCTGAGAATTAGTTGGGTTTTTTTTGTTTTTTGTTTTTACACCCACGTCTCCTGTTACACCACACCTTCCCCCTGTATCCTTCTCCCTGCAGTGTGCACTTTGTTCCCACTCATGGGTTCTAACAGCAGATTGTTGTTATGCATCACTTCTGCTCTCTTTGAATCCATGAGGCTGAGGGGGCAAGTCCACATCTCCAGTGTGAAAAATGTCCGTGGTCACGTAGAGATCTGGTCCCGTGCACATTTTTGTTCTCTGTCATTTGGGTGGCAGAAAGGGAGTTGCCTCAGACACTGATTTAAGAGCAGCTTAGTGCCACTGACCTCTAATGGCTTTGATTGGGATTTTTCATTGGCTAATCTGATCTTAGATCTGTGTCTGTGGGCAGCTTGTTCCCAGAACGTGTGACCTCTCTCCTCTAACCTGTTTGACTCCGCCCCCCCCAGCCTGAGAACCTTCTATTGGCCAGTAAGCTGAAGGGGGCGGCGGTCAAGTTGGCTGACTTTGGGCTGGCCATCGAGGTACAGGGGGACCAGCAAGCATGGTTTGGTGAGTATTCATGCATCCATTTTTCCAACTTAAAATTGTTGATCAATTAATCAGTCACTCATGTGGGTAGCTGACAGTGTTGGGAAATTCTACCTAAATACCAATAAATTGAGATTTAGTGCGTTAACCTGCTCAGAACCTCTTTAATCTTACACTGACAGACTGACTGACAGACAGTGTAATTATCCTGTAAAATTCCATCACAGACTTCTTTCTTGTTCAAACATTAGACACCACCCCTAAATTAAAGATCAGGCCCTTCAAATCCTTCTTCCCAGGAAACCCTCAGGCCAAAACTTTTGAACAGAAATTACGGTTTCTTAGGAATCGTCATTAGAGTATCCAGTTTGGCCTAGGAGAAGCAAAATTAAAACCAGCTTTTTGGCTGAGTGGTGTTAAGATGCATTCCATGCCAGATGACATTAAACAGTTTCTTGTTAACCATAAAAAGTTAAATAGTGAAATCACTGCAAGTTAAAAAAGTGCAGTCATAAAATTTGGTTGCTGAATTACTCAGTCCTGCCCTCCATCCTGCCTATCCTACAGGTTTTGCTGGCACTCCAGGCTACTTGTCTCCAGAAGTTCTGAGGAAAGATCCTTATGGGAAACCAGTGGATATGTGGGCCTGTGGTAAATAACATTTGAATACTCTCACAACAGCTATTGTTGATGAAGCCAGTGCTGGGTCTAAACAAATCAATTCATATTATTAATACAATTAATACAATCTATTAAAAATATATAAAGAATTAATACGCCCAGATAGCAAGAGTCTCTACCCTAGATAATGGGACTCCGGGGCAGATCTGGAATTTATCTGTTTTGGAAGCTTTTGCTATCTGGGATGGGTATTTCAGTATAAAGTTCTACAATGTAGTGGTATGTACATGTGGCTTGACTTTACATAGCACTACCTTCCAGGTGTGATTTTGTACATCCTACTGGTGGGCTACCCTCCCTTCTGGGATGAGGACCAACACCGCCTTTATCAACAAATCAAGGCCGGGGCCTATGATGTAAGTGTGGACACATTCACTGTACATAGATCTTGAACAAAATGAAGTCACAGCAAATAAAAAGTGACATTTTGTTTTTGTTTTAATTAATTTGTACCCTTTTTTTTACACATTTACACATACAACAAAATGTATTTCTACACTTCCGTTTGTCATGAATATCTCTTTAGCATGGTGTCCTCATCCCTCTATTCTCCCTGGTTTTCCAACAGAATGCTTGGGAGCATGTAGTTTTAGTGAAAATGTTATTCAGATTTTTCTAGTCCTAAAGTACACTGCTGTACACTATTTTTAGTTCTTTCCGTTCTTTAGAGCGTGGTTGTCTAATTAATTTCTTGCCTGTTCACTAATGTTTTTCTCATGTTTTTGTTACTCCTATCCTTTGCATTGCTGCAAAAATAGAATCCAACGTGCTATATATCTTTTCTGTATGATGAGTGTTTGACACTCTGTTTTTTAAACAGTTCCCATCCCCAGAGTGGGACACAGTAACTCCTGAGGCCAAAGATCTGATTAACAAGATGCTAACCATCAACCCTAGTAAACGCATCACTGCTGCAGAGGCCCTAAAACACCCCTGGATCTGCGTATGTGGCAAACACACTCACAGAAATATTTGCACAAGCGTGGACACAGTCTCAAACACAGAAATTAAGAACCATGAACACACAGAAAACACGACAGTTACATTGCCCACACAGTCACATCCATACATTCTCCTCACCCATTGTTTCCATTCTTCAAATCCTCTCATCTTCTTCCCACAGCAACGGTCCACTGTCGCTTCAATGATGCACAGGCAGGAGACTGTGGAGTGCCTGAAGAAATTCAATGCCAGGAGGAAACTCAAGGTGAGACTTCTGGCAGTCTTTCATGTTTCTATTTATATAGAAAAATCCATCCAGCCATCTTTTTCTCCCTTTTTCTGTTTTCCACACTCAAGACTTCTCAGTGTAACTTAGAAATGATGTTCTCTAAAACCTTCGAGTTGCCCTTTTGCTGTGCTGCTCTTTCTTGCTGCAACCTTATAATCAATCTTTCTTTTTTTCTCTTCCTTCGTCCATCATCATTTCCTCCTTCTGTCCTTCTTTTCTGTCACTGCAGGGAGCAATATTGACCACTTTGCTGGTCACAAGAAACTTCTCAGGTATGTCTTTCTCAGCATTGTGTCCAAAATCTGGTTTCCCAGACATCTTACCTATAAATTAGAAGCATTTGTCCCCAAAATGCTGGTGGCTAAAAAGGTTTCTCAGCCTTTAAAGAGATAGTTTGTTTTTTTCTTTTAAAGTGGGATTGTATGAAGAATTTAACAATCTTTAAATAGTGTAATACCTGCAGTTGAACACAGTCAGCATGCAGACAAGAAGTAGACAAGAGTATTGGCTTGTAAGCCTGCTGCGGACAACATCCAAATCCACCCGAGGAAATGTCAACCTGAGAAATATTTAAGAGGAATTAATGTGATATAAAGCTATTATATTGTGTTTCTTTGAAGTTAGCAAAGTTTGAAACAGTAATTTTATCCTACAGAACATGGAAGTTCATATTCTATTGCTGCCTCAACTTTAAAGTTTGAAATGGTTAGTTTGGATCCAATCCAAGGTATTAAAACACCAAATTCACACAATTATATGCTCTAACCATTCAAAACAGCGGTAGACACAATTCAGTGGGACCTAGTTGCTTTCAAGAGAATATAGATAGATATCACTTTACTTTAGATACAACTTAGACTTCAGTACAATCTACTGTAAGGTGTTGACATTGGTTTCTTTTTCAAGTAGAACTTTTTTGGTGGCAAGAACACATTTTCCTACATACCCTGTCCATAGCAGGATGTTGCATACCTTCTGTGCCAATACTCTTGCCATTTTTTTCCAAACCAGGAGAGATACTTATGATCTGCTGTAGGTCATACACTGACCATGGATATGTATCTCAACCCTACTTTAATTAAAATGAATTACTAGACCTTGATTAGTGAGACTAGTATGGTTAGGTACTGTATGAATAGAGCATCTTCTAGTGCTTATGCCATACAGTGTAGATACAAAATTCATGAATCTGTAAATTGGTAAAAAAAAAATATATATAAGGAGTGTTAGAATGTGTTCCGTATGAAAAAAAGATCATCTTGGCATCTTGGCCTAAAGATGCCACTGGTAAACTGAGTCATCTCACTTTGTGTATCTCAAGCTGTTTTTTTCTACCACTCTGTCTCTATTTTGCATTTTTGTCATACCTTTTTGCACATTTCCTTTGACCTATCTCATATTTCTCAGGCTCTTACTAGCCCACTTTTGCTGTTCATTCTACTGTGAAATGCATTTGTTCATTTGTGTCTCTTTTTATTCATCAGTTTCTTCCTTTGTTTAATTTTCTTTCCTTTTTTTGGATTGTGGTAACCATTTGAGGTAAGGATTTTTGGGATGACACTGAAATGTCTGAGGTCAGGTCTAACCACTAAGCAGTGACGCTTGGATTCTTGTTTCCAAAGAAGTTGGGACGCTGTGTAAAAAGGGAATAATTTTTAATCCAAATGCTGTTTTTAATTGGCAATAGTACAAAGATATGTAAAATGTTAAAAATGAGACATGTTATGCTGTGTCTTGGAGAAACATATTCAGATTCGTCTTTCTCAGGAAGACTGGTGTTAACCTCTCTTTGGCATGTGTTATAACAGATTCCACATGTTTAGCTGCTTTGTCTGCTGCTGTTGCCTATTAAAAACATCTGGTGCATATTGAAATGGAAATACAACACTGCAAGTGCCAAACTGCTGGGACACTAAAATAATACACTACATGGACAAAGCAATTTGGTCATTTAGACATTGCACCTACAGGAGCTTTCATGAAATTCTGAATCCATAGGAAATATTAAGAAGAAGAAGTGCATTTCAGAGATTTGCACTAATGTTGGACAAGAGGGCCTGTCTCCGTTCTAATTCATCCCAAAGGTGTTGATGGATTCAAGGTCAGGGCCAGCCAGTCAGGTTCTTTCACACTAAATTCCAGCCATGCCTTTATGGACCTTGATTTGTGCACTGAGGCACAGTCATGCTGAAACAGAAAAGGGCCTTCTGTAAACTTCCACAAAGATGGAAGCATAGAATTGGCCAAAATATCTTGGTAAGCTGAAGCATTTATTAGAGTTCCCTTCCAATGGAACTAAGGGGCCCAGGCCAGGCGCAGAAAACAGCCCCAGAGCATTATCCCTCCTCCACCTTTGCAATTGGCACAATGCAGCCAAGCAGGTAATGTTCTCCTGGCATTCACCAAAATCAGACTCATCCATCAGCCTGCCAGATAGTGAAGCGTGATTCATCATTTCACAGGGCACATTTACATTGCTCCAGAGTCCAGTGGCAATGTGCTTTACTTTACTCCATCTGACGCTTGGCATTGAGCTTGGTGATATAAGGATTGTATGCAGCTGCTCATGTCCATAAAGTTCCTGACACACAGTTTTTGTGTTGCTGTAAGAGGAGGTTTGGAACTTTGCAAGTACTTAGTGAGCACAGCGTTCGCAACTGTTGTGCACTTTGCACTTCAGCACTCAGCAGCAACATGAACTGCCAGTTTGTGGCTGATTTGCTGTGGTTCCTTATCACATCCACTTTGCAATAATACCACTTAAAGCTTGTTGTTCGAAGGGAGAAAATGCCACAGACTGACTTGTTGCAAAGGTTGCATCATATTACAGTACAATGCTCAAACTCAGTGAGCTCTTTAGAGCGACTCGTTTTTTTCATAAATTTTTGTAAATGTAATGACCAGGTGCTTTATTTTCTACACCTATGACAATGGGACTGAATGAAACACCTGACTTCATTTATTGAGAGGTGTGACCCAATGCTTTTGTCCATATAGTGTCTATTAAGCAAAAACTGGAAAACATTTCACTTTCAAAATTGCAGCAATTGGTTTCTTCGGTTCCCAAATGCATTCGGAGTGTTGTTAAGTGATGAGGAGATGCAGCATAGTGTCAAACATACATCTGTCCCAGCTTTTAAAGTATTGGTGGCATCAAATTCCAAGTTAACATAGGTTTGTTCAAAAACAATAATCTAAATGCTATATTTAATTGGCAATAGTACAAAGATATGTAAAATGTTAAAAATGAGACATGTTATGCTGTGTCTTGGAGAAATATATCCAGATTCGTCTTTCTCGGGAAGACCGGTGTTAACTTCTCTTTGGCATGTGTTATAACAGATTCCACATGTTTAGCTGCTCTGTCTGCCTGCTGTTGTTGCCTATTAAAAACAATAACATTTCTCAGTTTTAACGTTTAATAAAGTGGGTTTATACTATTTTCAGTTACATGTGGAGTATAAATAATCTGCAGATAATTGCATTCTGTTTTTATTTTAATTTTATACTGCACCCCTACTTTTTTGGGAAATGGTATGGAATAGCCAGTCACATATGCATGAAGATAAGGTTTTATAGAAAAAGACTGAACCTCACTTTTGTAAAAGTGCTAATGTATGATCACAGTGCAGTTTAGACAAGGACACAGCATGCATTTTTGTAATGCAGTTTAATGTTTAGATTCTAAATACCATTAGAAAATAAATAGAGAAGAGTGGTGGGAGTGTATGTATAGGTGCAAGTGTATACGTGCATGGGTATTTTCGAAAAGTCAATTTAGGAATTTCCTGTGAGCCTGTTGGAGATGGGTAGATTATCCTTTTCATCAACTGCTATATATACAATCAATCAACCACCCAGCCATCGGCCCTGACTTGTGAACAAGTATGTAGTAGGATAACAGCCTTGCAGAAATTATGTTATTCAAAGTCTCTGTTGCATTGCATTATGGATCTTGCAGTTGAACCTGGCACCTGGAGTGTGAAGAAAAGCACAGTTGATTGATATGCTTGCTGCATGCTAGTGTAGCCTTAGGCACAGGACTCTTTTGAACTCTCATACTGAAATGCTGCCCCTGTGTTTCCCTTTACAGCAGCCAAGACTTTGCTCAACAAGAAGCCAGATGGCGTTAAGGTGAGTTGCTTTACATAATGAAGAAGACGCTTTGTTTCTTGCATTATTTTTTGGAATGTTCTGTGTCTGAAGAGCCTTATTGATTGTTATTATGCACTGTGCACCTTACATCATCATTCAGGGACAGTCATTCCAAGCTATAGGAAATGGTTATTTTCTTAACTTAATCTCAGAGTTGTTTTGTGGCTCAGCAGATCACATTAATTATATGTGAGTAAAATTTCTGGTATTATCATCCTATTTGAAGCTTCTGGTGTCTTTATTTTCCCATCTGTATTTCCTGAATTTACCACATTTTATATTTCCCATAATCATTTAATTGTTACTCTGGAGCCCCTATTGTAGTCTGCCGTTGTGGTTTGAGGTTTAATCTGAAATCCAAAACCTGATTCAGAAGTGCATGCTTGGACATGTATGTGCACATGTGTGAAAGCTTTGTCACATTGTTAGGAGTTTGGTGTGATTGACTAATTTTGTGTTCCGTTCAAGTCAGTGGTGATTTCAGATAAGACTTTTTAAATACTTTTTTGAATTAATGTCACTGTTTTTGGGGTCTTACTTAGTTTTACAGAACATCATGTCATCCATTAAAGGAACACATAAAAATGTGTTCTTCACAAATATTAGAGTAAAAAAGTTAATATCTGTAGTGTGATGCTTTGACTATATAGTAGGTTTTAGAAGATGGGAAAATAACTATGAATGTACAAATTACTAATGAAATTTTACCACTGAAACCACAAAGAGGCAACATTTCTTCTGGAATTTTGAACATAGTGTTTTTGGTGGAAAAACATTATCTTTTGTTGACTCCTGTCATTATACGCATAGTTAGATTATACATTTGCATTTAGATTATTATTAGATTGTTATTTTGTCTTTTCAATGATTCAGTAAATGGCTGGATGAATTTATTACTATATTATTTCATAATTTAGTCAGCAAAAGTGTTTTGTGGACAACTTTAATAGATCAGGAAAAATATTTTGGAAATATCAAAGTCAGAGGAGGACAAGTTTCATAACTTGCTGGAAGTTAATGTTTCCTTATATTTTGTTATCTAACAAGGATTATGATTCAAAAATAATTTTCAGCTGCTATCCCTGATGTCTTCCATGTCATTACTTACAGCCCTTTTTATTTTTTTGGAAAGGAACACCTTGGATTTCAACAGAAGTTATATTTTAAGAAATTTGCTTTTGGGAACAGTTTGCTGCTATAGATTCTTGATAGCTTTCCATGAGTGCTGTACAGCCCTATTCCATTGCTCACATGTACTTTTGCCAAAGTCTGAAGCAGAACTTTTCTCTATAAATGTACTATCCTTATTTCTTATACTGTTTATAGTTTACTTTGTTAGATGCAGATATTCCATAATTTGGTCATGTTTGGTGACATGTAATAGAGAGTAACATCAGATCTTTTGAACACAAGAACTGGGATGATCACTTTGGTGTGGACCATAGTCAGTGTGTGAGTGTGTGTGTCTGAGAAGTGTGTATGTGTATCATGTCCCCTCTACACTGCCCCCTGCAGGTCAACAACAAAGCCAACACAGTGACCAGTCCTAAAGACACTGGCCCTGCCCCTGCACTGGTATACACACACAATTTCATCTACACCCACACCTTCATTCCCAGAATATCTATACCTCTCCACCTCACATTCCACTGTGGAGGAGGTACAGGTTCACCCTATCCACATGGTCAGATAATTTTCTGATTGATCTCAGCTTTCCTTTATTAGAGTAAAATTTATAATTAGGCATCTTAGGATATTGTATCGACACGGGGTGAAACAGGTGTCTAGCTCAATGTTAGACTATCCCTGAATGAAATAATGTGTTAAAACCTTTGTAATTGCACAGCATGTCACAGTTATAGAATTTTTAATAAGGCTATCTTTGAGAGATATTTATAATTCAGATTGATGTATTTATTAATTCATTCATCTGAATTAGCAGATCGTGCATGGGGTATGTAAAGCTTGACCAGTCTGGACTTGCAGAATTTGTGCAATGTTAATGTTGGGTTAAAGCAATAAGCCTATACACACATGTCTGGATTAGGCTTGAAGAACGTGGACCTTAATCTGTGGTTAGGGAAACCTCTACCTCAACACCCTCTTCTTGTGTTTTTGTATTTCTTAAGAACTCCCTATTCTCTTCTTCCTGTTTACACTGATACCACGCATGAACTATTTTCATATCATTGTACTGTATTTCTGTGAGTTTGTATATAAAAGTAAAATTGCTGGAAAATAATCCACATGTGCATTGTTTAGGATTTGTTGCTGGCATAGTTGTTAATGCATGGCTATAAGGATTGTGAGGATATCGGTTCCTTGGCCATCACGCACTGGCTTTGGCATGGTGTCTGCTGACTTGCTGTTTACGTCAGCCCACATGACTGCCACTGTGCATGATGTCAAAGATTTTCTGTCCCCTCATTTGCTGTCAAGTTGATTACGCATGAACACAGGCACATGACATCTGTCTCTTTCCTCTCTTTCTCTTTCCATCATCACAAACACACACATACACACACATGCCCACCCCCAATACACACACACTCACACAAGGCTGCTGATGTTATAATCTAGTGTAATCTGGGTGAGTGATTAGAAAGACTGAGCTGGTCACCAGGATCAATTCTACAAAAACCCAGACATCTGATTACCAAGCCAAGGCACTGCAGAAAGAAAAGCAGGCACAGACAGGATTTTTTTAAAATGGACACAAGCAGTTGAAATAGACTTTAATTTTATTAGGTTTCAGATACACTGTGATGACTAGATTTACAGATGCAGAGATAGAGATAGGCATCAAAATGAGATCAGTATAAGTCCATGCCTATCTTCATGACCTTCAATATTTGAAAATACACACAAACACGTTTTCTTCAAAGATGTCTGTTCTATCATACTTTTTTTTGTCGCATTTTTAAAGTATTTGTTCCCACAAGTTCTCCATCATATGTTTTCTTTAGGAACCACAGACAACTGTGATACACAACCCTGTGGATGGAAACAAGGTAAAACAAGAAAATCACTATTTGTAGTGATAGCTGCATTTAGTACCGAGAATGTTTGCTCCTGTAATATAGGCTCATTTTTACCAACAAGTTAATTTTGCTTCTAAATCTGAGTTTGCAAGACCATTTGCCTTTTTATTTGGCTCTTTATTTTCCCACTCATTGGTCTGACAAGTTTATGTTGCACTATAGCATTAAGGATACATCCATTATGTATACATAATCTGTTTGTCATTCTTTGTCAGGAGTCAGTTGAGAGTGCCAACACTACCATTGAAGATGAAGATGTGAAAGGTAGAGAAACTTGTTTTGTATAGTTTAGAAATGTATAGTTTTATAGTTTTAATTTATAGTCATGCCACACTGGTATAGCTAGTTGGCCCTCATCATTTCCAGTCAGACTGATCACTCCCTTATATGTTTTTCTTCATTCTGCTTTGCTACGCAGTTAATAGCATGTTATCTGCTCCAACTCCCATTTGGCTGTTAACTGTTGCAAAATGCAGATCGCCCCCTTCTTTTTCTGTCTTATCCTCAACTTCCTCCTTTTACTCTTAGGTTAATACTAAAATGGGAAAACACTGCTGCTATGCATGTCTATTTTATGTTTGTATTGTTATTAAATGTTTCCCCTTCATACTTATAAAATTCCATTTCTTCTAATTTGTTGTGAATATCTGTTTTTCTCCATAATTCCTGTCCTACCAAACATGATTATCTTTGTTGCACCCCCCCCTTCCACCCACTATACATTCTGGACACCCAATCACACACCCATCCATGCACCCATTGTCAGCCCTTCGTCTGGGCAGCTTAGTGAGTGGTATTTTGAGCTCTAAGAGCCATTCCTCACAGATGTCTGACTCAAGACAGACTCCCACCTCCTCAATTCAGAGTAAGTTCCAAAATGGGGAAAACACCCTGTTTCTTTTACCTCGTGTTACCCTGCCATCACTGTAAGATATTGTTCCTTATGTGTAAAGTGTCTCAAATCCCTTGCTCCTGATGTTCAGATCATATCCTTTTCTTAGACCACTGGGTGTTTGCAGTTTTCTGTGGTTTAAGATTATTAAGATAATTGCTCCTCACTGACTATCCCTTCTCCAGTAAAATGAAACCTCTGTTTACAACCCTATTTGCTCCTTTTGTCTGAAGGTGAAGGATTTTTTACACACAGTTCACAGTTTTTTAAATCACTATTTACCATGTCTGTTGTTTTACAAATTGAGTAATTTTTTCAATATCCCCCAGCCTGCACCAATAACAATAAAGGTAACTGTCAATATTACTTAGTTAAAATGCTTTTGTAGCAAATACTTGCATCTGACATTGGTTTGTCTTGATTTATTTTGAGCTTTGTTGGGTGAAATTAACTGTGTCATTTGCATTTTCCTGCCTGATCTCACTATTAGTCATGGGAGGCTTTCTTCTATTTTTGACCCATACATAAAATATCAAAAACTTTGTGAAATCCTTTTTTAAGTGCCTTCCATTTCTAATAACCTTGAAGTCCTGCAAATTTGTAGAGTAGAACGCATCTAAGGCTGATGTGATGTCAGATTTTCTTTATCTGCACTTGCCTGAAATAAAGAAAGTACACATTTTACATCAGTTAAGCTGATGATGCTCTGTGATCTTATGTTGTAGCTCGAAAACAAGAAATTATCAAAGTTACTGAGCAGTTGATTGAGTCTATCAACAATGGAGACTTTGAGGCCTATGCGTAAGTTTCCTTCTGTCTATGTTTTCCCAGTAATGAAACTAATACAGTCACATGAAAAACTAAGTACACCCTTACTGCTTCCATAGAAATTAGGAGGGTAAGTAGCAGCCAGGTGCTGCTAATCAAACGCACTTGATAACTCAATCAGAAACAAGTGTGACCACCTCTATAACAGCAGAAGTTTTGGCAGTTTGCTGATCTGGAGCATTTAGGTGTGTGTTAAAACAATGCCACAATCTTCACAGGAGTAGACGTCCTAACAAATTCACCTCAAAGTCAGACCATGCAAGACTCAGAGAAATTGCAAAAAACCCAAGAGTTACATCTCAGCTTGTACAGACTTTAGACAGTATGTTAAATGCTAAAGTTCATGAGAGAACAATTAGAAAAAAGCTTGCTTAGAAGAGTTGCAAGGAGAAAGCCTATTTTTTCTGAATAAACATGGCAACATGATTAAATTAAATTAAATTTTATTTATATAGTGCCAATTCACAACAAAGATCACCTCAAGGCGCTTTACACTGTAAGGTAAAGACCCTACAGTATCAGAGAGAAAACCCCAACAATCTGATGATCCCCTATGAGCAAGCACTTGGCAACTGTGAGTTAAAAACTCCCTTTTAACTCAGGGAGGGGCAGTCATCTGCCTCGACTGGTTGGGGGTGAGGGGAGAGAGAAGAGAGAAAGGAGAGCAAAGAGAGACACAGACTATGGGAGAGAGAAGACACCATTTAATTACATGCAGTGGAAGCAAATAAATGTATGGGGAGTGAAAAGAGGTGGGTGGAGAAGAAATGCCCAGTACATCATAAGAAGCCCCCCAGCAGCCTAAACCTATTGCAACATAACTAACCCCTATCTATAAGCTTTATCAAAAAGGAAAGTTTTAAGCCTAATCTTAAATGTAGAGAGGGTGTCTGCCTTCCGATTACAAACTGGGAGCTGGTTCCACAGGAGAGGGGTCTGGCATGATTTGGTTTGTCAAGTTGCATCAGAACAAATCACAAGACTTCTGGAACAGTGCCCTTTGGATAGACGAGACCAAAGTGGACATGTCTGGCCATAATGCACAGAGCCATGTTGGACAAAAAACAAACACATCATGATAAACACCTAATACCAACTGTCAAGCACGGTGGTGGAGGGGGTGATGATTTGCACTTGTTTTACAGTCACAGGACCTGGGCACCTTGCAGTCATTGAGTTAACCATGAACTCCTCTGTGTACCAATGTATTCCAGAGTCAAATTTGAGGCCATCCAACAGCTAAAGCTTTGCCAAAATTGAGTTATGCAGCACACCAGCTGATCTACAATAGAATGGCTGAAAAGGAAAAGAATCAAGGTGCTGCAATAGCCTAGTCAAAGTGCAGGCTTCTACCCGATTGAAATGCTGTGGTGGGATCTTAAGAGAGTTGTGCATAAACAAATGCCCACAAATCTCGTGAACTGAAGCAACATAGTAAAGAGTGGACTGAAATTCTTTCACAACAATGTGAGAGCCTGATAAAGTCATACAGAAAATGATTACTTCGTTATGTTTGCTATAGGTGTTTCTAGCAGCTATTAGTAATTATAGGGTGTACTTAGGTTTTCACAGACTGCACAGAGTCCTGTGAAAACTTTCTTTTTCACATGACTGCATATAATTTGATATAATTATTTGTCTACCTTTGCTGATTCTGGTTTTGGTGTAACAGGAAGATTTGTGATCCTGGTTTGACTTCCTTTGAGCCTGAGGCCCTGGGCAACCTGGTAGAAGGACACGACTTTCATCGCTTTTATTTTGAGAATGGTGAGTTCAAGACCGCTAATTATGACTTTAGAAAAAAGCTATTTTAGCAGTATCGTAAGGACTCAGTAAAGAGTTGCCTCAAATTTTCACATTTTACAACAAAATGGATAAATTATTGAAAAATATTTGTCAAGTTAACATAGAATTTGAAACAGAATTTGAAATTCTTGCTTATTCCACTGTTCTGGTGTTGAAATTCTGCACCAGCCATTGGTCTGAGTGCTAGAGTCAGCTGGCTACACTCAATTTAGACTTTGAAAAAAGAATTTGGCACTAGGAAGGATTGCGGTTTGTACTGTATACATGAGTGAACAGAAAATAAGTGAAACAAGAATAATATGTTTTCCCACCTACTCTGGAGAGTTTAAATAGAGATGGATTAAACATGTCTATCCTGGTCACTCCCAGGGATTATCTCAGCATCTTAATTTCTGCCACCTCCAGACCGTACATCATGGCAGGCCTCTCTACCATCTTGTACAAACCTTCCCTTTCATTCTTGCTGCTATCCTTCTGTCACAAACCACACCTGAAGCACACTGATGGTCACTTCTCTTCTTAACCTAGATTCAAAAACCCTCTCCCACATCTTCATGATATGGCTCATCAACCTGATTTCTTTGTAGTTACTGCAGCTCTGCACATCACCCTTATTCTTGAAGATCGGGACTAGTGCACTTCTTCTCCATTCCTCACAGTTATGATACTAGTATGTACCCTTTAATACAATGTTTACTCGTGATAAATGAGTGCAGAATAAAGATCTAAAGTTGAACCATTCTGATTTAGATGTGTTCAGTTCTATCATGAGATGATTAGAGTGACATGAAACCCTTCAGATCCACTGATGTTCCTCCCTCCCTTCCTGGGGAGCTGGTGTTCCCTCGGTCTCCCTGTGGCTCCTCGTTCTGCTCGAGCAGGCCGCTCAGGTGCGTTCAGTCGCTGCATTATTCACATTGAGCCAGGAGGCACTAATTAAACCCTGGAGAGAGGCGAGGGGAGGCAGCCTCAGACAGCTGGGATATGATGAGGATTTCTGATTTAGACCGTGTCTCCTACATGAGCTGCATCAATCTTCAGCTCCAAACAGAATTTTTTTTCCTCCGTGAGCCAACAGACAGCAACTCTAACAGCATCTGACAAACACAGTTATACTATAGAATGCTGCATAACCACTAGTCGACTGTTTGAATCGACACAGTCTTCATGCTCGTCAAAACCTCACACCCTACGCTCCCCTTCAAAAGTAATGGGACAGCAAGACTAATGAATTAGTATTTTCCGTGTACTGAAGACAATTGTGTGAGAGACCGGAGTTTTGGCTTTCGTCCCTGGTTTTCACATCCCGGCATGTTAAACAATATAAAACACGTTTTAGTTCAAACAACCCCGTTTTTCAAGTGAGTGTAAGTATTGGGAAACAATGTTTTCAGCTCAACTGAAGTTAAAAATCCTAAGAAACAAGACAGAGTACATGTGTGAATGAGAGGGAGGCAGGTGGAACGGTGAAGATGCAAGGAGTAGAGGTGGTGAAGGTGGATGAGTTTAAATACCTGGAATCAACCATCCAAAGCAATGGACAGAGCAAGAGAGGTGAAGAAGAGAGCGCAGGCAGGGTGGAGTGGGTGGAGGCGAGTGTCAGGGGTGCTTTGTGACAGAAGGATAGCAGCAAGAGTGAAAGGGAAGGTTTACAAGATGGT
>VUQH01058351.1:0-17914 GCA_015106775.1 Etroplus canarensis
AAACAAACCCCCCCCCCCCAGCACAATAGATTGTAAACAAAAGATGGACGTGATCATGCATTGGTGTGTAAACCCTTTTGGAAGGGTTGACTTTGGCATTTTGGCCATCCCCATCTTGGTTATTTGAAACCGAACAGCACAAGCATGGCATGGATCTGCTTGAGAAACCAAGGATGCTGCACAATGGTAACTAAACAAATACGCTACCTTATTGTTTGTTTGACTTTAAACAGGACCCTAATTTACTAAATCAACATCACATTGTAAACAAATGCTTCAGTGTAGTGACTGAGACCATTATTCATTAAGAAAGCACTTCTAGGGTCATAAGTTTGGTAAGCAGTATGATCATTTTCTCGAAAACATCTATACAATCACTTTTTTTTTTTTTTTGCAGCCAGAGGGGTCAAACACACTCTTCCACAATGGCTTCACTTACAGAATATGCTCTGGAACTTAACACCAAATATCACAAGCTAAATATCACTGACACCAAAGTGTAAAAACAACTTATACATTATCTGCATGTTTGGCTATCTCTTTGCCAGAACAGGCAAGAAGTAGTCTAGCACTGAGGCCCACACAAAGTAAAATAGCAAATTGCTATTTATGCATTTAAACTTTATCATTACTATGCAGTATCAGATTAGTACTGATCTCATTTTGGACTGGAAAGACTAACATACATTGCCAAAGGCAAACAAAAAGACTCTGATAAACTCTGGGAACCATATATAAATATGATGACAAGTGAAAGTGTTAGATTTTTATGAAATGATTTACATTGTAAAATGTAGCCCCCATTTTCTTTCTTCCTCCCCCCCTTCCCCCTTTTTTTCCCTTTTTTTAATTTATTTTTAAATGATTTTTTATTGTTTTTTAATGTATTTATTATTCTTATTTATTTAATGTTTTTGTTTGTTTTTTCTTAATTTATTTTTATTTATTTATTTTCTATTTTTTATGATGCAAGGGTATGCAGTCTGTGTGTGTGTATGTATGTGTATATGTTATGTGTTTGTGAAATAATTTTGAAAAAGACAATAAACATATTGGCAAAAAAAATGTGTCTCTGACTTTTACTAGAGTGAATTAATTGATATATCCAAGCTACATTTATTCCTGACAATGACAAAACTCCTTTCATGATACAATACAGCAAATACACAGATTAATACAGGTGGAAGCAAGGTCATCATGTGCTATTCACTTAAGTGCTCTCTGTCTGTTTTCTCATTTGTTTGAGAAAGAAACACAAAAGATAATTACTCCTCTGCAGTGTTGTCATTCAGTAGCACCAGTGTCTGGTCTGTTGCAAACCTTAGGGGGCATCACCATCAACCTCTGTGCTCCATCAAGAAAAGCCATTAAGAGGAGCGAGCACAAGACAGAGCAGTAACACTGAAGCATTTCAACAGAGCAATGTAAAATGCAATTACCCTGACGGGGGCTGTAACACAAGCAATTTATGCAAGCTCGTTGGCATTCAGCATCAGCATGTACAGTATGTTAAGTCTGTTTTCTCCTGTCGAAAACAAAAGAACAAGGATCTACAACATTTTTTTTTTGTCAGATAATTACACTTTATGTCAAGTCTGACACATCGCATATAATATGACATACCAGTTAGAAAGAGCTGCATATGATGGCACATTTAAGCCAGAGATTGAAACATTTGCATTTAATTCTGCTGGGAAGAAAATCAATCATAAAAATTCAAGACCCTTTAGTGTATTTAGCTCTCCATTCAATAATGGAAACTTGAGTGGCAGGGTCTCTCATTTGTGAGATGCACACCACTATCAGATCTCACACTGTAAGGTCTACCATCATTGCAGGAATTCTTGACTGAGAAGAAAGAGGAAAATGTAGAGAACAGTTTAGGATATTTATGATAGTTCTATTTACTTTTGAACCCTTACAAACAAGAAAATGATGGGTAGTGAGAAATGAGTGAGAAGATGGCTGCTTTTGGATCATCTCAGGGGGTTTGGCTCTCTGATAATGAACAGCACTGAAACACTCAGAGATTTGACCAATATATCATATCAGTGAGCTAATGTATTTCATCAGCCTCCTCAGTGAGATTTTAGAAATATGCATTGCTTCTAACATTTTGAACAGCTTTCCAGTAAAGTATTTGTTATTACCTCATTTTTATTTTACTCTCAAACTGAAATAGACGAAGCAACTCAGCAGCCAAGCGGCCAGGAGAGCTGATTCCAGACCAGAAAGGCTTTTACTGCAAGGCACTCCACTCTCTTTCTCTACATCTACTCTCCATTTGTACTGTTGTCAAATACTTAACTAAAAAATCATATCTAATGCCTAAAAGATGGCCATGTTGTAGGCATTTGTTTAGACCTTAAATCTGACCCTGTGTGACCTTGATTTTTGACCCCACATTCTCGTAAATGTTATCATATCTTCTAACCATAACACATATTAACTAAAAAAAGTGTGGTAAAGATCCAGCAAACAAGTCAGGTACTGTAGTCGTAACAAGATTTGCAACGGATGGACAGACAACCTAAAAATATGATACCTCCACAATAGAGGCAAAATAACCATTTTTTTTCTCTTGATTTTCATTCATGTATTTCAAGAAGATAAGATTATACAGGTTATTGTGATCTTGACATATATCCAGTACAGATACAATTGGGTTTGATTATTGAAAACAATCATAACCCTGAACTTAACCTTCCATGGAAGCATTTCTAATGGCTGGCCATTTAGCCGGATTTCTATGCCTACACGCTCTTCTGCGGGCCTTGTTATGGAGCATTCTGCAAAATGCAGCTAAGCACTGCATTGGATGAAGCAGGTTGAAAGAAACTAAATGACAGAATTATGTCACAACATAAAGCCACCAGGATGTACTCAACATCACACATGAGACATCACAGCAAAAAAAATGCTGAAGGCATTTTTTTTCTTTTAGCATAAGCATTATTTAACTGTAAATGACACCCACAAACTTAGGTATATACTCCCACAGAAAGACTAAGGGACACAAACATAGATCCAAACACATCACACAATCAGGGTTCCTACACAGATACAAGACACTTACTTCACATATACAGACTTTTCTAATAGATCAGCATAGGGTAATAAAGTATAAAGCAGGAGAGGAGAGGAGAGGAGAGGAGAGGAGAAACTAGACAGTTAGGTGAGTTGTGAGTCATCCTTATGTTTTCCTGCTTCAGCCCACACATGTATTCATATCAGCTTTCTATCTGGTTCTACATGCCATATTATCTTATCTGGATGAACAGAATAAAAAATCCACCCAAAGAGAATGTTGACATCAGATTAGTGACAATAAAGATGGATGTTTTATTGACTGTTCATATTTGACTCGAACCGCAAATATATACGTAAATATATACACCTGTTTTTTTTTTTCTTACCTATAAGTGCTTCTCCCATCTCCTTTGAAAAAAATTCTGCTTGGGGACTGGAAACTCCAACAAAGCCTGTTGCTATCTCTGCCATTCGTGAGTGTTTTTATGATGACATTAGTGTTGTTTTTCAAATTATGGTACTGCGGTGAAATCTTACAATGATTACACTATACAAGATTCACCATGTACTTTAAACATATATAATTTCCCTTTGGGATTATTAAAGTTCAGTTCAATTCAAACTCTATGGTTTTTGCTGGAGAACTGAGTATTTATCAACAGGTTTTGCTCTATGAAATTTAATTTGATGTGCAGCATTGGGAGGACAGTGCTTCATTTTCTACATTCATGTGTGAATACAGACCACTCCAGTCCAATTTTAGAGCGTGAGGTATTTCCAAAAGCAATAGGAAATATATTTCATGTCCAAAGAATTTTCAATAAGAAGGAAGCAATGTGTGAATTTAAAAATAAAGTCTGGTGCACTTGCAAAGAATTGCGAGATGACGATATTAAATATTAAAAAGTTGTATTGCCTGACTGTGTAGTATGGGCTGAAATAAACATGTAACTATATTTTAAATCTCTTTCTGTCAAGTTCAACTTTGGACACCTTTTTTTTTACACGTCATTCAAAAGGTACACTTAAGGTTGAATATTGCAACAAACTGCAGTGGTCTATTTTGCACTTAGAGCTGTCAGGAAGACAGATAGAGTCTGGGTGTTGGGACGGACTCTTGTGGGTTTGGCTTGACTGATCTCGGCCTCCCACAAACTAAAGCTCACCAGGCTTGACCCCAATTGTCCCTTAGGGCACGAAAAAAAAAATCAAAGCTGAGGAGCAGAATTCCACAAGATACGTAAACACAGAGATATTACCGTACTGTGTAGCATGTAGAAATCTGTCAGTGGACAAAGTGGATGTCCGTTAGCTGCAAGTCAGGCGAGGTCAGCAGGGTCGTGCCACTCTTGAACCGTAGCCAAAAAATGTAAATTAGTTAGTTTAGACTTGTCAGTGTGATTGCCCTTTCCCTGACAGGACTGTCAAGAACACAAGTGAAGTCAGCATTCTGCATTCCATCTGCATTTCAACGCTGATCTGGGATTGCAACCTACACGCTTTATTTCCTTTGATAATCTGCTCTCACAGCAGATTGCAATAGAAGGATCAGGGAGTGAAGTAACTGTTAAGTCACTAAAAGAGAGTCTCCTTGATAAAATATGAGGTTTGAAAAGTTGTCTTTTTATTTGAGATATGAGATCTGATGGGGGAATGTCATGTACAACAAATGCTTTGAATATGTTTGTGCTAACAACTGGCACTGGGAACATCTGACTAAGTTTGGTGTACAGCTGTAAATGCAACACAGTAAGACCTCATTGCTGCAACCTACCAATTCTTTGGGTTATTTAACCTAATGTAAGGAAGCGTTAATTAATTAAATCGGACAATTAGTCAAAGGTTTCAGTCTTGCTGTCAATAAATTGTCGCCTCAAGCGAGAAATTGCCTTCCAACAGATGGTTGCCCTTCACTTGTCCCTGACCTGAAAACACTTGCTAGTATACCATCACAGATGTATTATAGACACTGTCTCAACATTGTGCTCAAAAAAGTCTATTGAAAGCTGAACATAAAGCTTGACCTTATCCTTCTGATGTTAAACTGATGCTATGTATACATCCTTGGCCCTGGTCTACCCACTGTTAAAATGAATATCAGCAGCCAGCTAAAATACTATGGCAAGTCCTCAATCAGTGACCTGCTAGTTATTTATGGACCCTGTACTGTTTTCAGTTTCCTTCCCTCCTCTTCAAAAGATCAACTTAAAGTGCAAATTTACAGTATGAGAGGTAATCCTGTATCACAGTGCTGGAGTTTATGCCACTTAGAAGCATGATCAACTATTATTAGTAATATTAATAGCAGTGTTACAATTCAATAAAGTATTTTAGTATACGTAAATTGCAGAAAATATTCTACAATTGAATCAGAATCAGAATACTTTATTACTGTAATCCCCAGGGGGGGAAATTACTTATTACTTACAATTGGGCAAAATGCTTTCTGAAGTGAAATCCAAAGGTAGCAAACATTACCATAGTCAGCTTCCAAATGTTAGGATTTGCTGGATACTTTTGGCTTATTTGATACTTAAGTAAATTTTTAAAAACATTTTAGAGACAAAATGCTTTATTAATCCCTGAAATAAATAAGTGTCAACTTATTCAATAATGAGAATATCTGCAGCCCTATTTGATCTTGAAGATACTAATAAAGCACTACTTTACAGACACGCTGACCAGTGTGCTAATCTCTTCAAAACCTGGAATACTTCTCTTAGCCAGAGGGGCAGAAAGAGAGGGAGCGAGATTGGCAGTTAGCTGGCAGACATGTCGGTTGAGTGTTTGTGTGTCGGTGCTGCTGCCAAAGATACCACTGAGTGTCTATCTTCTTTCATACAGAGAGCTTTTCCCACTTTCTCTGTCTCACACAGGCACAAACACACACAGAGCATTGCATCAAGCTTTAAATGTGACAAAGGAGGACTGTCTGTTTGTGTGGGTGTGTGTGCGTGTGTGGGTGTGCATGCCTGTCCAGGCTGACTAAGTATCTTTGTAAGAATCAGGATTAGGTCGTTTCACTGACACACAAGGCTTATGTAAAGCTGATCCACAATGCAGGCACTACACGTGAGTGTGAACTGGCAGGTTGCAGTGCTACCTAACCTAGCCGGCACCTCATACTGGACTGTTCACTCTGACATCTGACTGTACTCTCAGCAAGAAAAGTAATCAATTCAGTGACTGTGAACGCAAGAAATTTTAGTTGTCATTTTCAATGGAATTTAATTTGGGTTGGATAATTTTTCAGTTTCGCCTAATAAATTCTATCAATTTTGAGTGCACATTACACACTTAATGGCTGAGATAAAAAAGCAGTGACCATGCAAGACACACAAGTAATAATATGTTGTCTGGCAACACATACCTTACGTCAACCCAATTCTTTCAATGCTATTACCAAGAGCTGAAAACAGGGGTGGCATATAATACCCAAACCATCCACTGCCTGAGTTAATTAAATCTACAGCTGGGTGAAGATGACCTTATTATTGTCTTCAGTTTTACTTTGTCCTCACTGTCTCTTTGTGCTTAACCTGCCTTCCCATGTTCAAAATTTCTCAGCAATGAAATTAACAAGTAAAATGGGACGTAACTGAATGAAGGTCAATGCTTATGACACACTTGGAAAAATTAAAGGATTTTTGATAAGAAGGTAAGGTAAACCTACTTTCAGTGGCAGGTGTTTCCATTTTAGGTCTGCTAGAACACTAATAAGACATGCAAATATTTAAACCCCAACCGTTAGGTCTTTCCTTCTACTGATGTTGTTGCATGTGGTCTTAAGATTCATCTTCACCTTTCTGGAGCGAAAGTAAATTTTATTTGGGTTCCGTTTTTTTTATATACTTCAAACTGAAGTGAGCTTTTCTATGACTGATAGAGAAAAGGTGTATTAGATTAAAGACTGGCATACACTTCATCTCAGAGATCCACTTCCCCTCTTTCAAAAATATAACTCAGCCTGACATCCTTGTGACATACACACAAAGCCTGTGTCTGGTATAGAACATTGTTGTTAATGCTCACATGAACACATCAAGAATCCCCAATGCAAATACAATATACCAATGCACTCTGGAGGATCCAAATATTCTACAATGCTGTTAAAAACTGTATTCTAATTAAAGAAAAAAAATTAGATAAAAAAAACTCGAAGTATCAATCCAAAAGGTGATGTATCCCTGAAGTGTGTCCTTCAGCCCCTGCTGTTTCCCTTCTTGCCAGAGATGAAAGCATGTAATGGCCAAAGAATCTTGTCATGACACAGCGGAATTTACTCCCAGCAGGCAAAATGCAGACCGAGGTGGAACGATCAGCCAGGTCCTTCACGAGCATGAAAACACGAGCCCCATCCCTTACAAAGGAGGAGCTCATAGCAGCCTCCCTGGCTGTGCATGACTCAATATATGCCCGTCTCATCCTGAATGCATCAGGCATTTATATGTATGTGTGCACACACTGCAAATGGACTTGACAAAGGGAAATCAATAGCCAGTCCCTGTATGTAAATGAGCTTGGACTAAAGCCTGTGTACTGTGTGAGAAATCTATCATGTATGAGGTCACCTTATAGCCATTCAGAATGAGGAAAAGAATTTTTGAGGTGAAACAGCCCAGGCTTTTTGAGCTCCATTTGTTGTGTTGGGTTCAATAAAAAAAGATCAAGTCATTCACACTGCTTTTAAAACAGAATGAAATCAGCTAAACTGCACAATAATTTAACATGAACAGTAGACATGCATATGTAGGGTCTTAATTTATGAGATCAATCAGGGGAAGGACCCGCCAATATGACTCAGCACCTGATTTTTTTTTTTTTTTTTGCAGCTCTCTTTCTGTCTTACTATGGAATATTAGAAACGAATGTTACATTTCTCCAGGGGTTTCCTCTCCATGATTTTATCACACTTACCTACAGCTTGCAGTGATGTATTACAGGCTCACTACAGCCTAATAGCCTCACACTGCCACCGCAGCGAGCCAAGTTCCCGCAGTCACCGCAGTAGGTGAAACCTCTAAGTAGCACAATGCAGACACTATCCGTTCAACCCGTCAACAAAATAAGTGCGTAACTGGACCAACAGCAGACAAGTCAATTAGGTCAATCAGGGGATCCTACCTATCTCCGGGGTTTGGCTCCTTGATCTGTTGCTCAGCTGCGATTTCATATGCTGCTCATCTAAAGCTGGCTGACACCACAGCTCAGACAGCACACAGACTCACGAGAACCCAGAGCCGGTTCTCCACTGGACGAACAATGCGTCCTTTCTCCATCCTCACAGAGAGGGGCACCTCATCATTTCAGCTTCAGCTCACTGAAATGTTCATTTACTGTCGCCTGCAAAGACTTCTGCTAGCCGCCAGTATCACACGCATTTTAAGCCGTTTCCGCTTTTAATATGTATTTGTTTAACTGCATTATAATGGTGCAAGCAGAAACAAAGAAGTGTAAATTCTTTACCTGTTCGGCGCAGTGTCTTCCAGAGGAACTCCCGGTCTGTCGGACACAGCAGCTCCGCAGCCTGTATTTACCGTAATGATTCTACTACTCTCGCCGATAGACTCTGCGTCGACGTTTAAACTAGTCATTACGGTTCCGGTGTATCCTTTGCTAGAAATTACCACCGAGCAGGGGCGTTTCCAAGATTTTTTACGTGGGGTGGCACGAGGTTGGTGGTGCTTGGTGGGGGGCGGGAGGTAGCTGGACCAAGTGCCCTTCAAAACTGTTTGAAAATTAGGATTAAAGTTACTGTTATAGATTTTAATGTTTACAGACATCCTGTCTCCAAGCATTAATAGACGCAGCTGCTCCGTCATGATAGAGCAGCGAAGCACATGAAGCGGCAGTGAGACAATTGAGTTAATTAAACATCATCTGGTTACTACTGTAAGTATATTTAATTTTACTGCAGAAGGAAAAACCAGTGTCTGACACGTCCTCTGTTTAACATTAGCAAAATAAAGGAGTTAAGTGGACCGAGGGCTAGTCCACCTTTCAAAACGTACACATCTATTGTTTTCCAATTATAATGAAAGCAATAGCTTTCAATGCTTGTGATCTTGTTTGACATTAGTTATGTATGTACAGTGATGCCAAGTTGTTGTTCACAGAAAAAGCAGGAACTAGACCTCTTTATCCCCCTGTAATTTCGGTCTATGGTTGCATTAACATGATAAAACAATTTTAGGGGGCAACGGCCACACCCCCCATGCCCCCCTCCTAGACAGAGCAGAGGCAGAGCAGCAAAAGTAGTGCCAATGCATTTCAGTTCAAACCTGGGTGTAAAACATGTGATGTTGACATAATGCCATATTTAGATGCTTTTGTGTAAAAGAGAAAAAGAAAAATGGCAGGTGCTACCAGCAAAAGGGCATTTCTAGCATTTGACCTTTAAGGAGGCTCAGCCTCCAATCAGAATGTCCTGTACAATGTCTTGCAATTCATATGCTGGTATAGCTATAATGCTTACTGGATTAGTTTTAGTTATATGGATTATACACCACAAAGTATTTTAAGAAAATGAAAAATGGAATATGCTACTTGCAAATGTATCCAGCTCTTTCAACCCTTCTCAGTTCAGTTAGGTACAAATTACAATGCTATTTCCAAAAGCAACCTAATTATTTGGATGGTCTATTGTAGTGTCTAAGAATAATTAATAATGATGGTAAAGCTTTGACTTAGTATGAGTTGCCACCAAGCAGTTTAACATTATCATTAAGCAGTGATTTCACACTAATTACATTGCTGCAAAAGGGTGTTTGACTATGTTCTATGCTTTGTTAATTGCCCCTTTGGGCTGGTAAAATATTGTGTATGTTTGAATAGGTTCTACTCAGCTGTGCGTAAATAAGCTTATTGTATGTTCTCTGTTCACCTCTGTGTTTAAAGGGACCTCCTTGTTGCAAGACTGGCATATTTTTTCTTGTTTCATGATGGATTTGCTTTGCTGTATGTGCACCTGATATGTGCTGCTATCTCAGGTCTGTGCTGTTAAAATACTGTTTGGAATCCAGTATGGTTTTGCCCAGCTGTGCAGACAGGTTCGGTTTTGACTGCTTTTATACGCTGTGTGCAGTGGGTTCTGGTAGCTCCAAGACTGGCATACTTTTATTCATTTTGCTGTTATATTAAGATGTGACAATGTGAATGAAATGATAACAAAAGCTTCAAATCTGAGTTGTTATGTGTTTGAAGTATACTTTTCAGCCTATTATCACAGCAACACAGACACACACACACACACACACTTCAACTTCAAGGCCCTTTAATAGATAAGTTGGCAAAATATGTACCATTGGCTGCTCCTTGTATTTTTCCCAAGGGCTCACGACAGCGGATTAATCTGCATCCATAATTTGGCAGAGGTTTGACACCAGATGCCCTTCCTGACACAACCCTCTGTGGTGAGAGGGTCTTGTGTCCCTACTTGGAATCAAACCAGGGACCTTTTGCTTGTAAGGCAAATGTGTAAAACACTACACTACAGGAACATTTGGATAAGTTGGCATAATACACCATTAGAATACCCATGTCAGAAAATAAGATACGTTATTATTACTACTATTACTATTATTATTTTTAGGGGTGCCAAGATGATTTGGGGGTGCCTGAACTCAAAATAAATAAATTAGTACAACGGCCCCTGTGCAGTTTGAGCATGCAGTAAAAATACTGCTTTAAAAGTAATTTGTCTACCCAGTCTTTTCTTGGTATTACTTATTTGTGGATATCTCAGCTCAACAGTGAGCACCTTTAAAACATGAGAGAAGTAACTACATTGCAGTGGTGTTGTGTTAGGTTAATGCTTGTGCTACATTACACTGTATAGAGGTACATATATATATATATTTGTGTGTGTGTGTGTGTGTGTGTGTGTGTATATTTTTTTTATTTATTTATATATATTTTTTTTTTTTTATGTAAGAGCACCTCCCAGAGTGTAAGTGTTGCAGTTACAACCACCCAATAAACTGCTTTTCATAGTCGGGCCCTCAATACATACAGATTCCTCTGTTTTACTGATTCGCTAAATGCCAATTCATTGATAGTTTATTGCTCATTTGTTTTGTTAATTTTATGTAATGAAGTACATCTGGTGTATAAACATTCATGTGAGTGCACTTTGCTGTTGGTTGATTTATGTTCTCTTCTTCTAAGCCATATGGCCCCCATGTGGCCACCAGAGGTTCTTTCTGCCTGCAGGCTACAGTGAGCAGACAAACTAAAGAACCAGATGTGTAGGGGAGCGTTAAGGTGGGGATCTCTCTGCAGGGTTGAGACCTCTGGCTCTTTTTCCACTTTTCCTGGAGAGACAAGGTCTCTTGGTCAGAACACCTGAAAACAGAAGCAATTGGAAGCAGGTGCAAGTGACCTTGATAGTTTTCAGCATTTTGCAGCCCAGTCCAATACACCTGTTCATAGAATGTGTTGTGAGGCTGCACACTTTAGGTATTTAGGCCACGTGTGTATTTTTTTTTAAAACCATTTAAAAATATCTGTCACTAAGGACCATGGAGGGGATATTAAAAGAATTAAGAGATTTACCTCCACTGACATCTGAAGCCATGTAAATGCACAGATAAACCCCATTCACCTCTATGAACTCGGAATCAGCCAATTATAATGTGTAAATTAATTTAATGAAACCAAGTTTCTAATTCTAGACACCCTAGCACCAAATCCCTGGTATTAAGGAAATATAAAATAACTGACATACTTACAGTAGGTGAGAGGGATGACCTTGACCACCAGCTGCCCATTGGACTTCCTTTCCAGGATATTATAAGAGGAGGTAGCACATACAAGATCAAAATACAAACTGTTTCACTGGGGCTATGGTCTTGAAAACTGATGACCTCTATAAATGTAAATTATCCAAATCACTGAAATGATCTCACAATGATCTCTGCCCATCCAGCTTTTATAAATCACATCTCATTTAAGTAGACTTGGCAAGAGTTGCAGACATCTTTCACATTACTGAAATTAAAACCCCAGACTAATTTGACTTTCATTTTTAGACTAATGGCAAGTGACAACATGACAGCTAATAATGTGCAATATTCTAATTTCAGATTTTCTATGTCCCAACCTAATTATACAGACAGCTTGTAATTCTGCTATCTCCCTCTTTTTTTTTTTTTTGCTTACAGTTAAAATCCTCCTGAAACCCTTTCCAAACACCTGTTGTGAGATCCTCCACTAACGACAGCCTCTGTGAAACCTGCAAATTATTTTTTGTTAATACAAAAAGTTTTCATTTGTTGCTTTTCAAAAAAATGTCTTTACTGGGGAAACCTCATGCATGTCAATATTTACAGCCATGTGAAAAAGAAAGTACACCCTCTTTCAATTCAGAATTAGAATCACAATGAGAACATTTTATTAATCCCAGGGGGGAAATTGCTTACATTACATAAACTCCATTAAATATACATAATTCAATGAACGATAGAAAATACAGATAAAAGAAGAAGAAAAATATAACCCTTATATGCAAGAAAGTCCAATGTGTAGCATAGTGGTCCAAACCTGAACAATACCACACAGCATGGCAATAGGAAATAGTCCAGGTATCAAGAGGAGGAGCTGCTCTTGTGTCTATCCAGCACATCATGAAACATAAATCATATATTTTTTTTCTGAGGGCAGAAAATGCAGATTAAATATTTCACATGTATAAGTCACGTTCAATTTAGCACAAATACTCCAAAAAGTGAAAACAGTCCAGGTGTCATAGCAATGAGTTGTAAAGTTTGATGGCCACAGGTCAGGAATGATGAATTCCTCTGGCGTTCTGTGATGCATTGTTGCATTTCTAAGGTTTTACATATCATTACATAGTAAAAACATCATTTCATCTTTGGTAGGTCTTAAAATTACGTAACTAGAAAGTCAAGCAATTGTTTTCTTCATGACTTTATCAGTTTCTTATATTGTTGTGGAGGAATTTTGGTCCACTCTTCTTTACAGCATTGCTTCAGTTTATTAAGGTTTGTGGGCATTTAGTTATGCACAGCTGTCTTTGGGTCCCGCCACAACATTTCAGTTTGATTGAGGTCTGGACTTTTGATTGGGCCATTGTAACACCTTGATTCTTTTCTTTCTTTAGCCATTCTGTTGTAGATTTGCTACAGTGCTTGTGATCATTCTCCTGTTGCATGACCCAATTTTGGCCAAGCTTTAGCTGTTAGAGAGATGGTCTCAAATTTGACTCTAGAATTCTTTGGTTTACAGAGGAGTTCATTGTCAATTCAATGACTGCAAGGGACCCAGATCCTGTTGCCACAAAGCATGCCCAAACCATCACCCCTCCACCACCATGCTTGACAGTTGATATGAGGTGTTTGTGCTGATGTGCTGTGTTTGGCTGGTTTATGGAAATGTGGCATTGTGCATTCTGGCCAAACATCTCCCCTTTGCTTTGTTCAAGACTCAAGATTCAAGAAGATTTTATTGTCATTTCAACCACATATCGCTGACGCAGAACATAGTGAAATGAGATAGCGTTTCTCCAGGACCTGTCTGTCCAAAGGACATTGTTCCAGAAGTCTTGCGGTTTGTTCAGTTGCAACTTTAAATACAAAGCTGTGCAGCTATGTTATTTTTAGAGACAAGAGGCTTTCTCTTGGCAACCCTTCCAAACAAGCCATGCTTGTTCAGTTTTTTCAAATTGTACTGTCATGAAATTTAACACGCTAACTGAGGTCTGTGGAATCTGAGATGTAGTTCTTTTTTGCAGTTTTTCAGAACATTGCACTGTCTGACCTTGGGGTCAGTTTGCTGGGTTATCCACTCCTGGGAAGACTGGAAATTGTCTTGAATGGTTTTCAAGTGAATAATCTTTCTCACTGTAGAATGATGGACTTCAGATTGGCTTATAACCCTTCCAAGATTGATAAGCAGCAAAAATTGCTTCCCCAAGATCATGGCTGATGTCTTTTAATAACTTTATTTATAAAGCGCTTTCAAACAAAGTGCTGAACAGCTAAAACATTGGCATCGTGTTAACACACTCCTGAATGCTGTAGGCAGCAAACTGCCAACAATTCTGCTTCTATAGAGGTGCTCACACTGGCTGATGATCAGTTAATCAAATTCATTTGATTAGCAGCATCTGGCTGCTACTTACCCTCTTAATTCCTATGGAAGCAGTAAGGGTGTACTCAGTTGTTCACACTGCTTCTGCATTTTGGCTTAGTTTTTGTTAAATAATGCGTCGTGTTGCTGTTCATTTGAAGTTGTATTTAGCTGATTTCAAGTCCTACTAAGGGCCACTTGATTTTTAATGTCCTGATAAGTAAACTTTGAGAATTAAAAGAGGGTGTATTTTTCATGAGTGTATGCAATTCCTATGCATCATCCATGTGTACATAGGTATTCTTAAAAATATAGTATTTCTATGCAAACAAGGTCACCCTCAAAAGCTGTTCAGAAACTGTTTACAGTGTTGAAAAGCAGAATCTGAAACATTTGGAAACGATGACACACATACCTATATTCACCTCCCAAGTGGGTCTTATCAGTGATTGTCCTTTCCTAATCAGATGGTGGAATTAACTGGGTTTGACTAGGATGGTTGTGAGACTGCACTTAAGACAATTCAGCCCTTCTTAGCCTACCGGTTCCCTGAATGCAATCAAAGCTTGTCCAAATGTGACTGGTCAATAGAATATACACTGCAAGCAGGTATCTCCCTATTTATATGCAGATATCTGTTTAGATATCAGATGGACAAAGCCTCAATTCCTACCATGACCCAAGTATGGGACAAAACTAAACAGTGTATCTTCCCACCCCAGGAAAAATGAACAACCATGCTCTCCCTGTGTTACCTATAATCTGATAAGCATTAGCATTTAAATTATTTTTTTAAACAAAAAAAATGAAAGAGGGCAAAGCACTACATCCACTGTTTTTACAAATGTTTAAATATTATGTTTTTTATTTTTTCATGAAAATAAATTACACACAAAAATGGCAGCCTCTTCACACCAAAAGCACATGTAACTTAAAAAAAGTTGCATAAAAAATGTGCTAAACTCATTCTATATTTACATTTTAAAACATCTGTGGAAATAAATAGAATTTGACAGATAGAAACAAGATAGAAACTTAAAACTACAGTCGAGTTGCTGATATATATTACTTTACATACAGTACCTCTTTACATTAAAACCTGAAATTGAAGCATAAACTACAGAGATTGGTTAAAACTACTGTGACATATGTCACAAAGCTCACAAAATAAACACTTTTGCTTCATTTAATTACATCACCTTACAGTACTCATGGAATGTATTAAATACTCCAATTAAAGTTCCCAGGGCACAATTTCTGCTCATGGCTCCTGCCATAAGGAATCTGGAAAAGAAATGATGCAATTATCCAATCAATTGATAAAGTAATATACAGAAACTGCCAAAACTCAAAGACATGTTTCTTAGTGAATGAACTTCCTAAATTACTCATCAATCATAAAACATGTTAAAGATTCTTCATATAGGTATTTTTCATACATTTCAATGTACGACTAAATGTATGAATAAATAAATGATCAACTAAGAGGTGAAATTAAATTGAGTTTTAAATCAAAGGGAAACATTACTTTTACATTTTTTTCCTAAAAATGTGTCACACTAATGAACAAATAAGATGTGTTACGAATGAAACAAGTGAAGTATTCAGAATTTTCTGCAGCATTTTCAAACACTACAACGAACTTACATATAAAAAAGGCACTTTTTCAGCTGCTGTTCTTCTTGCTTTGTCCCACAGAGGGCACTGTAGCAAAAGAAGACTGAGCTGGAGCTAGAGGAGAGTTGGAGTGCTTTGATGTAGAAGAGGCAGAACTAATTGCCATCCACCCTGATGGGACTTTTTCTTGTTTATCAGAGAGCAAGGCCACTTCCTCGTCCTCGTCCAAAGGAAAGACTCGAGGCTCCCAGGGCTGAGGCTAGGGATAGGGACAGGGAGGGCAGTCAGTGTCAATTAGCAAATGTACAAATTCTGTTATCCGCACTTGCAAATTGAATATACAATATGTAACAACGGTGCATGTTTTTGTAAGTAATCACTCTACACTCTCTTCCGAGAGGCAGGCATACAGAATGTGTTGCTCATTTTAAAATGTGAAATAAAACTGACAACTGACATTGAATGCATTCATTCATTGTAGACATTGAGGGCAATGTCACATCTATGCATGCCTCAAGTCTGTCAGAAAAAAAAAAGAAATAAAAGGGTCTTCTTTAATCGTGGTTTGATTGGCTTCTGGAGTACATAAAAAGTGCAAAGCAGTGAAGTATGAGATACTTGTGGTGTGGAGAAGGTTGATTAGGTAAGTCTGGTTTAGGAGCAACTCATTCCTTCTTCAATCAAAGCAAAGTGGAAGAGAGCACTGCAATCAGAGCATCATCAGATGAAACAAGAGTGGAAACGAGTATCTGTGTAGGCTCTCAAGAACCCATCAAGCCTTTATAGTTCATACACGGTGGATGGGATGAATGCTGCTGCTTCATATTCTTCATCACTGCTGTAGGACAAATACAACGGCTCTATTTTTTCAAGGAATGTTACAAAAAATATGCTTCCAGCAAGGTATGGTTTGAAGGGAAAAATGGTGACCTATGAACAATCATGTTCCCTCTTTAGTTAGGTTAGCTTCTTTTCATTGTCATGAAACTAATTTTACTCCTGTGACTATTTTTGATTTTCCATTTGCATTTGGCTTGTATTTAATAAATTTCAAATTAAAAACAGGGAACGACATTCTAAATGGTTTACCCTTTTCACTGGAACAATTTTTAAAATGTCTCATCATTTTCCACACCTAAAGAACTACAAAACCAACTGACGTCATAATTCTAAAATCACCTTCAAGATCAGAATTAACAAGAATATGGTAAACAGCATGTTGGTGACAGAAGGGAAACACTGCTTTATATGGCAACACTCTGTAAATATGCATGACTCCACTGAGTTGCCTCCAATGTCACCTTGATCAGCATCCTGTGATATTCTCAGTTTGTCTTTCGGGTTTCAGGTTTCAGCTGTGGTGCTTTTGATCTTACCAGCCACTCCTCTGACCTCAGCAAATCATCAGCATCCAGCTGAGAACAACTCCTCTCTGCAGAACTCTCCTCTCCTGATGTGTACATCCCACCCCCACTGCCTAATAGCCTGCTGCCAGATCTGGAGAGAGAAAACAAGGATACCCCATGAAACTTCATGAGAAAATCTCTCAACACTCCACACTTTTACATGCACACAAAGAAAACAAGCCCGCAACAGCTGCACTTCATGTCAGAACAGTCTTTGTGTGTTCAGGGTTTAAGCAATTTGTCAAATGGCAATACAATCACTGCTGGTGACTTTAACTTACACAGTGACAGTAACACAGACAAAAGCCTGCATCTACTGGAAGATCTGAGCTTTATATAGAATGTTATAATATGCTGTATCAAGCTACTGGCCATATTGCTCCAGTAAGGTCCAAAAATGTCTAAAAAAAAAAACAGAGAAAACCTATGCCTTTCAATCCTATTAACATTCATAGATTTATGTATTTTGTCCTTGTATACCCATGCTCTCATTTTCTCCCATCTCTTTCCCCTCATCTCTCAACCAGTCAAGATTCAAGATACAAGATTCAAAAGCTTTATTGTCATTTCAACCACATATAGCTGACACAGAACATATTGAAATGAAATAGTGTTTCTCCAGGACCTGGTGCAACATATAAACAGATAAACATGTGACAGAAAGGTATCAATATGAAAAACAGAGCTATTTTTGGTAGATGGCTGCCCCTCCTTGAGCCCAGTTCTGCCTGAGGTCTCTTCCTGTTAAAAGGCAGTTCTTCCTTCCCACCTAC
>VUQH01058355.1:1895-18421 GCA_015106775.1 Etroplus canarensis
CAGAAAACCACACTAGGTGCCACTCCCGTCAGCTAAGAACAGGAAACTGAGGCTACAGTTCATATGAGCTCACTAAAATTGGACAAAAAACATTGTCTGGTCTGATGATTCTCAACTTTTGATGTGACGTTGGGGTGGTTGGGTCAGAATTTGAAGTAAATACCATGAAATCATGGATCCATCTTGCTTGTATCAATGGTTTAAGCTGATGGTGGTAATTTAATGGTGTAGGGGCTACATTTTTGGGACACTTTGGGCCTTTTAATACCAAATGAGCGTAATTTAAACACCACAGCCTTCCTGAGTATCATGTACCATGTCCATCACTTTATGACCACAGTGTGCCCATCTTCTGATGGCTGCTTCCAGCAGGATAATGCACCATGTCACAAAGCTCAAATAATCTCAGACTGGTTTTTTGAACATGGCAGGAACATAGTCATGAGTTCAGAGTACTCAAGTGGCCTCCACAGTCACCAGATCTCAGTCTAATAGAGCACCTTCGTGATGTGGCGGAACGAGTCATTCACATCACGGATGTGCAGCTTGCAAATCTGCAGCAACTGTGTGACACTATCACATCAATACAGACCAAAATCTCTGAGGAATGTTTCCAGAACCTTGTTAAAGCTATGCCATGAAGAATTCAGGCAATTCTGAAGGCAAAAGAGAGTCCAAACCTGTACTACCAAGGTGTACCTAATAAAGTGGACACAGATTGTACATATAATTGCATCAGTGTGCTCTGTAGGATATGCTAATTAAATTAAAACAACAATCAAAAGAAAGAACAATAGATGATTTTTCAAAGCTCAGGGTTTTTGGTTAAAGGATATTTTCCACCCACATAAAATCCAAGTCCATTTTACATTCCCCACAAGAACTAACAAAAAAAAAAAAAAATGAGTGGCAACAGCATTTGTGCTGGCAGTGAGCAGAAAGAAGTGCACCGCCAGCCCCGCCAGTACTGAATCCTTTCCTAGCAGGATATTCAAGGAAAGTCTGGGTAAATCTGAGCATTCACCCTCCAGGCTTATCCCCCCCCCCTCCTATAACAGCTCGCCTTTCATCAGCTTTAACTTTTAAAACACTGCCTTCACAGCCAAATGAGAATTATATGGTGTCATCAGTAACACCGACATCCCTGTAAAGTCAGAAAAGAGAAAATGCAGGTTTAGAGAGAGGAGGGGTGTTTCTGTGTGCAGATGTATAGTGAGATGGTTCAAACGCAAAAATATGACAATGGGGTTCAAAACACGGTGAACACAACTCTACTAGCTGCACAGAAAACATCCAAGTTCCCAAACTGAACCCAGTTCTTTTTGCAAAATGTGATTATCAGCCTCCATTGTAACAGATATTACTGGCACACATATGAGCTGCAAAGTAAGTATCACTGCTATCAGAGTGAGTGAGAAGAAGCCCATTAAAATCACATTACTGCTCAGTGCTATCAGGTTTCTCTCAGGTTTCTGCAGAAAACAGGATATTTGGTATAAGATGTGTAAGCTGAAAAAATGCCATATCTTATATCAGAATCAGAATACTTTATTAATCCCAGGGGGGAAATTGCTTAGAACCCTTATAGAACCCTGCATTAGTGTATGTTTAATAGGTTCTAATTCAGCTCAGTTATGGAGGAAGTGTTAACTTACTTTTTGCAAATAAAAGTACATAATAGTGTAAAAATACTCCAAGAACTTTTACTTTAAAGCATTTTAATTAAAACCTGCACAATAAAGAAAATGCACCAGAGTGATGCCTTTTGAGTCTTCTTCTATTATGTAACTTTTGGTGATTATTATTGCATTAATACTTAATGTTGTAGTTGGTTAAAAAGGGTATTCTGGGGTAGTTTATGGGTGAAATTAAAGTTTTTTCTCGATAATAACCACCAGGTATTTATACTGCAATAAAGCTTTTACCAGCATTTTTGAATTATATGCTGTGGAAGGGTTGTATAGATAAAACTGAATAAGAAAAGACACACTGCCTCAATGCAAGAAACTCTAACACACGAACTAGCAGATGAGAAGATGGCAGGCTTGCTCATGAAAATGTCTAGCCACTAAATTAAACAAAAAAAACCAAAACAAATTAAATTAAATTACCTGGTCTAGACAAGTTAATAAATAAAAGGGCATGCGTAAGTGGTGCACTCAAATGAGAGGCAAAACAGGCATTAATTATAAAAGGGAAAAAGTCTGAGAACTATGGGAACAAAAGTCCTTTTAATTAGCTTCATAGAGCACCTTGGCATCCTGAACCAGTCACTCAACACACATTAGACCACTTAAACTGCTTAAAACACCAAACGGATGATGGCCTTCAAACCTCTAAAATTCCGTCCTGGTTGTTTCTAATTAATTATTTAAGATTTTAAAAGGGCAGTAGAACCAAAAACTAGTTTACAGCACAAAAGTAAATACCTCAAATTTGTTTATAAGTACATTACTTCAGCATAGCATTGTTTGCCCTATTCCTGGTGCTACACTGAAGTCTTTAACTCCTTATAAACTTCTCTGTCACTTTGTGTGTATATTTCTGTGTCCATCTGCAGGCCTGAGAGATGATCCAGGGTCTCAAAGGTCAACCTCAGCTCTGTGTCATCTGCCGAGATCTGAAGGAGCGCAGCACACCCCCAGCATCATCAACAAACACCCCTTTATCATGTCAATACAAGACCCAGTGGATTTCCATGTCGCTAGCATCGTGTGACACGTTTAAATAGCTCATATGCAAACGCTTCGCCATGTGATGACGAAGCGAGTGATGATGAATTAATGGCTCGCATAGCTTCATTATCCCGCAGGGCTTTGCACTCATGCCTGCAACCCAAGTTTCCACGTCTCCAACACATGATAGGAGAGGAGACCAGAGCCATGCTGTGTTTGGAGGGGACTCGAGTTACTGTTGTGGGCTCAGGCCTGCTGGATGCCAGTTGGAACAAAGACAGGCAGTCCAGCAGCAAAGTATTTCGGGGCAGTTTTGACGGTTTTTATGGACCTCTAATAACCGTGAATGCTAGGGGAACTGGAAGATCTTGAACAAAAAGGGTTTTTTTGTTTGTTTTTTTCATGCAAACAGCAGGGGCGTCTTTAAAATGGGTGGCACTGTTGGACTGAGAACATGGTGGGGGAGGCCCATGTGGAATCAGAATATTTAATCAGTTGGTGTAGATAGGCATAGAAAACATTGAGCACAATTTATTCTTGGATCATGTGCAGCCCTGTGCCCTCATACAGATGGATTACATTACATGCTGTTACTGCACCAGAGCACGAAAACAGTTTTACAAAGTGGTAAAACAAGTATTGAGACCCTTTACTTAAGCAAAAATCATAATCCTACTAAATTTTTACAGTACCTAAAGTAAAAGTACGCATGCACTCAGATAATAAGTAATCAACATTAATGTTTTTTTAATTTTAAATAAAAAGAAGATATGCAAAATAAGAAGTAACTAAACCTTTAAAGTGAATTGTATGTAAGACATTTGTACTCTCGTCTTTTTATTTCTCTTTTTCCTCAACCTCCAACAAGTCACAGTAGATGGCTGCCCCCTCCATTAGCCTTCTTGTGAAAAGGGAGGTCTTCCTTGCCACAGTTGCCACATTTTTGCTCATACAGGGCTGCCAGATTGAGTTCTCTTCGTAAAAATGTAGGTTCTTTACCTTATAACATATAACACTTTAAGATGACTTTTGTTGTGAATTGGTACTGCATCAAAACTTTACAAAGTAGAATTAGAAAGCAGAATAACATGCAGTAGAACTGCTTAAATAAAGCACATGTAGATTTAAATTGTGCTTCAGGAAAGTACTTTAGTGAAAATCCATGCTCTCATCTAGTGGTGATGTGGACACACCTGAGACACCCAGTGGGAATGTGTGGATTCACTGACCTAAAGAGTCTTCAGTTTTGTACATTTCAGTGATAAAAATAAATAAAAATCATAAACTGCATATGCAGAACAACCCTACTGGAATGAATGATATTTACCAGTCTAGTATAACAAGGTGTGAACTGTGGACCTTTACATGTCAGGTGAATGTGTAAACCAAACAGTATGGAAATTTAACTACCTGTCAGACATGCCCTTTAAAGGTGAAAGATATATCAGTCTACACAACTGCAAAAGTACATTAGTGTTATTTATTATTTTGACCAGCTATGTACAAATATTAAAACAGAATCACAACTTCTCTAAAGTCATGGTTAGCTTGTGAACGCAAAATAAATATAACTAAACTTCATGTTGATATAAAATATGTACAAATCTGTTGCTCTTTCTGTAAAAATTACAAACAGAAGTCAGAATGGCTTAGTGTATCAGAAAGAATTTGAAGATGAACGAAATTTATAATATTAAAAATATTAGGTAGTTCGCCAACATTTTACTTTTCAGAGACGTCCTCACTGAAGTTGTCACTGGTGATGCTGTCCACGATGGAGGACAAACGTAGGAGGCTGGAGGATGCAGAAGACTCACTGGTTCCTGAAAAGAAAGGAAAGGGACTTATGATGCCGCATAATGGTTTATTTTTTCTGTGTTATATATTTATCGGTTTATAGTTGATTTCCAGCAAAGTGTGACAGGTGCACCTTCTCTCTGGTTCATTGCTGTAGTGGAATGGTCAGCAGAGGTTGCCCAGGCCTCAGAGGGCTTCTTGCAGGGGTAGCCATCACTGGCCACCTGTAAAAATACACACACACACACATACAAATGTAAGTTAAGCCAGAAACAGGCTGCTATTACTGACAAACATCCACTAATCACTTTATAATTTCATTTAAGCACCTCAAGCACATAAAAAGTCAATACAGGGTTATTATTGATGGAACAGGACGAAAACTGCGCCCCAAAGACGCACAGGTTCACAGCACCACATTGATACTATGAGGACTTTCCTCTTAAAGCTGGTATAAGCTTACATTGCATTCTTTTTTAAAGCAAGATCCGTTTTTCTCCTGCTCGTCCAGCGTCTGCAGCAGCTCCTGCAGTCTCTCAATGTAGCTGATGGCGCTGCGTAAAATCTCCACCTTAGGCAGCCTCTGGTTGGGATTGGCCACGGTCTTTCTCTTCAGCGCGTCGAAGGCCTCGTTGATCTTCTTAAGCCTCCTCCTCTCCCTGAGCGTCGCGGCCTTGCGTCTGTCCGTCGGAGCTGTCTTTCTCTTGCAGATCTTACAGGCCCACATGAGGCACTGGCCCTCGCAGTGCGCCCTGAGACCCGGGGGCGCAGGGACGTGCTCCTCCCCGCTGCTCTCCCCGCCGGACGGGACATTATCGTGGCCTGCGGTAGACAGCGGGCTGTCGTTACCGTTGTACAGAGGGGATACCCCCGCCATGTCCAAGTGCTGTAGTGTCCCATGATCTGCTTCCTCCAAATAGCGCAAATCATTAAAAAGGTAACTGTTGGTCTCAAAAAGGTCCATCATATTGTTGTGCCCCTCACCCTGTTTTCACAGCGGCTCTTTGGCATTTAAATAGTGCAGCAAGGACACAAGTCAACAGATTATATATAGAATGTGAAACTCTATCCAGTGCTTTGGCTGCCACACTGCAACAAGCATCTTTTTTCAATGGGTCTTTACAACATACTGACTTTGTGTCTGTCCCCTCAAGTTTCATAACTGATGCATCTGCATCCTGATATTTCCCAATCAAAAAGTTAATGTTCCTGGATAGTGCCTTTGTTGATTCTATTTTTTTATCCATACTTCATCCCAGGCTATAATTTGTAGCTAAAGCCTTTATTAATGGCTATTAATTACTCATTATTGTATTATTAAATCTTTTGATGAAACCCCTGTGTTGCCAGGTTTTTTAAAAATGACTTTGGCTGCTATGCCAGCGGCATGATTTTAGTTTTATGAATGAATGTTTTGTGTTTCATTCTAATGAAATAATCGTTTTCTTTTACATGAAACACACAAAAAGTACTTTGAATGAATAGATAAAAGACCTCTTCCACTTGACATTAAAGTTCATAAATCGAAAAGTCTGGAGTGTTATGGAGTGTGTGCATTAGTTTATCCACCATCCTTGACATCAGAGGGTCCCAGGGTGCTGAAGGTGGAGTACATGCTGGACAGGTCAGCAATGAATCACAGGACATTGCGATTCAGTTTTCAATCTCATTAAATCACATTAACTGACAATGTCTTCTCATTCATCAATACCAACTGACATAAAGAAGATTTCTCACCCATAGACTGGCAGTTACTATTTAAAATTGTGATTTTTGATGTCATAACTTTCACAGGCGCATTATAAAAGCCTTTACTGGGCGAGAAGAGGGGAGCGCTGCTGTCTGTACAGTCTATCACAGTGATAAAAGCACGCACTCTCACATCCACACATATAGACAGTTAAGAATCACCTTTTAATCTAACACACGTAGCTCTGGCCTGTGGGAGGAAACCCACGCAGGCACAAGTAGAACATGCAAACTCTGCCCAGAAAGGCCTCAGGCAAGTTTGATCCTGAAACCATTCATGCTGTGAGCACAGTGAACCACTGTGCTCCCAGTTAACAAATATATTTGGGGTTATTCAGATGCCCTGGAGCTCTTTATCAGAATGTACAGACATGTGGAAAGACTCTAATATAGTTAGAAACCCAAATATGGCAAAGCAATTTGGATGATTAGGTTATATATACCTCTGTCAAGTAGCTTTTATTTACAGTCTGGAAGCCCAGTTGCGGTAACTTCTAAACACTTGAAGTACTCCAGTTTGAGAAAGAGGCACCAAAGGATTCATCTCAAAGGATCCATGATAAAACCCAGATTTTAATCAGGCTTCATCTGCCAAATATTGAGACATTTTCTTTAAGCTTTCTGACACCTAGCTAATTAAATAAGCTTCAATGTCCAGCCACTTGCAGAAGAAATCAGTAGGCTTGATATTCCAACTCCATTACAGAACTACGATCTCACTTTGAGCTGCTTTTTACTGAAGAAAAAGTTCTTATAAAAACAGTGTTTAAACATTATGTACAGAAACATCACCAGGATGAGAATGTTTCCCTGTATATTTTAGGGAGAAGCCAGAAACTGCCATACCCACAGGGAGTTTAGTAGTATATTAGCTAGTTTTGGTTAGTTGGTCAATATCATCAACACAACAACCATAAGGAGGCTTTGGCTCATATGTTTGTGACTGGGCTGTCCATGTAACTCTGTGTCCACTGTTTGTATTGTACAATTGCACAGCTATTAACCTCTTAAATCTTATATCTGACAGCAATAACAACTAAAACTAACAGGACTAAACTAAACATTCAGTAAAAACTAAAGTGAAACAAGCAAATCCATTCTGGGAATGAAACAGAAGTGAATTAACTTGAAAACAAAATAAATCTATATATCTATCTATATATAAACAAAATAAATCTAAATAAAATAATGGAAAAAATAAAACTGTAATAGTTCTGATGTGCTGTGCTTGTTTTAGATAGTGAGGACTGTATGGCCAACTGTAAGTTGTGTGAAAGCCCAACATAAATAGACTGGAATGTGCAGAGTCAAAACAGCTTTGAGAAATGTCTGTACTCAGTGGTATAAATAGAAACGTGGCTCAGTCATTTCAGATTCAGAAAAGAGATAAAAGCCTGTGAAGAGGTGATATATTGCCTGTGGCATTTTTGCTGCAAACTCAAAGGGCTATGATTGGAAACTTCACAGGCGGGAATGTGAGGGATTCCTATTTTTGTATAACTGCAAGACCTTATGTTTTCAAATGCAACGAGATGATCTCATCGGGCCACAGCAGCAGCTTTAGACACAGAAAAACAAACATGTCTTTAGATATACATCCAGATAACTGACACTTTCTTTACTGAGGAACACATTTTTTTAAATCAGTGAATGAAACAAATTCAGATGAATCTAAGCGGAAGAGGCACTGAGACTATGGGTTGTGTCTGGTGTACACTAAAGCAGGCTGTTGCACAATCTTGGGGTTTTAATTTGACCCTGCATGTGTAAGTCCTTCTCGTTCATCCCCAAGCTTCTGTTATGTTGTGGAAGAGTCATGGGTACCTTTCATCATTTGACAGGGTGTCTAAAATATTGCTGTAAGTCAACACAGATCATCTTGCTGGCATAAACTTGAACATATTGTGCCAATTATTCCAAGATAACAGACTATAATTATCAGCCCAACTTAACCAAATATCTCTAAATACTTCAATAATTACCTAGACAACACACCAGGGGAAAATGCTCCACTATTCCAAGGTGATGCATACAAAATCCGGAATATACACTGATGCATTTCAGGAGCTATACTGTACATACATACAGTATAACTTTGTAGTATATAAGTTAGCGAATATATGTAAAGGCACTATGGAATCCCTAAAAGGTACAGCTCCATTGTCAAGGCCACCTATGATGGAATGACATACAGAGTGTTACATGGAGGAGATGCCGCAGAAAAATTCCAGGTGCATACTGGAGTCAGACAGGGCTGCATATTGTCACAACATCCTTTAACATACTGAAGAAAGTATGGAATGCCAGAGAGATATCAAAATTGACAAAGATCAGGATATTTAATTCCAATGTGAAAGCAGTCCTCTTTTATGGAGCTGAAACATGGAGAACAACTGTGGCCTCAGACAAGAAAATCCAGTCATTTATAAACAGCTGTTTGAGAAGAATACAGATAATCTACTGGCCTAACCTTATTAGTAACCAGGAGCTCTGGCAGGTTACAAATTAGCTACCACCTAACATGCAGATTCGGAAGAGAAAGTGGACCTGGATTGGACACACACTTAGGAAAGATCCAGGATCCATTACTAGACAGGCCCTTCAATGGAACCCACAGGGAAAACAAGCCGAAGGCAGACCCAGAAACTCATGGAGAAGGTCAGCAACTGATGAGATGTCGAAGTCTGGCTATACGTGGCACATCCTTGCTCGGCACGCCCAGGATAGAGCTAGATGGAGGACGATTGCCAGTGGCCTATGCTCTTCCCAAGAGTAAACAGGCATAAAGTAAAAAGTAAAAATATATGTAAAATAAAAATACACAATATTTGTCTTAATCTTCTGTAATTTCAAGGATAACCAGGCAAGTGACTAAAGTCTACATAAAACATGGACAAGCCTCCAGAAGTGCTTTGAACCTGCATTCTCTCTGATGGCCAACAGGGGATAACTCCTCTGGTTGTTCAATTCCATAGAAGTATTAGAAAATTACCAAAAAAAAAAAAACTCACTTGATTTATAGCCTTAATAAAGATTTTCCTGGTAGATTTATGGTTTCAGTTGTTAGTTTCAGTTCTTACTTAATACAGCATGATGTCCATGTTGTAAACTCTGGTCCAATTTTAAGTTGAACATTTCATAAAGTAGGGTGTGTTTTGGGCAAGGCTACCTTTGGAATGAAAAGTTAATACTGTATGAGCATGCAGTAGCTATCATCTTTGACATATAGTTTATGTGTGTAACAGTGAATTTGCTGTTATATTTTACGTTTCTGTCCATACTAATGATAAGAAGCTCCAAATTGTGTGTGTGTGTGTGTGTGTGTGTGTGTGTGTGTGTGTGATCTCCTACAACATGACATGGATGATGTTTCATCTTCTGAGATCTAAGTCATCATAGGTGACAATCTTAAAATAGCCCTATATTTTGTTTAATAAATTTAAAAAAAAATTAATAGTTTTGAATGCATCAGTTAGAATGGCTACTCCCTTTGATGTCTGATTTGCCTAGGGTTAGGGTCGGGGTTAGGGTTGGGCTTGTCACTGATGACAACTTAGATCTCAGGGGGGGTTAATTCATCACCCACCCATCTTTAGTGAAAGCATTATAGTCACTGAACCTGAATATTTAGCATATTTCATTTAAAGATAGAACAAGACATGGTTTATTTGTTGGGAAATCACTGTGTTACAGCATTAAAAAAAGCAAAGTGCTCAACAAATCAAAATTCAAAATGATACAATGTGGAGCTCAAATCTAAAATGAATGCTGGTATTGTTGTATGCGGGAGTAAAAGCTTTCTGTAACTGTCCATGTGGCAGTGAAGCTAATGTTAGAGAAAGTGTTCAGCTCCATGTCCAGTAACTGGCACAGAGGGTGGTCAGGATCCATAGCCATTCTCCGCAGTCACAGTCATTTGGATGAATTCTGTGTTAGCTGATGGACGGCAGTGTGTGGAATCAGATTGGATTGAAACGGCAAAGTATTCTTGTTTGAATCTGATTCTGAAAGCATGATGAATTCCCTCAGCAGTTTAACAGTCATGCCACAGGAACGTTCCCCCGCAGCAACATGTCTAGGATTACACCACTTTTAATCACAATAAACACAACATTTCTTCCCACTGCTCAGATTAATGTCCCTCTCCAGCCAAAACAATCTGCTAAGGCCCATAAAGTAGGAGTGTGGCAGGACCTTGCTGCAAATCTCCATGAAGCACATCAAACTACACTCATTGTGTTCCCTTACGTCTTAATCAACTCACTGAGCTCATCATATTAAGCTCCCTTTATTGTCTAAACAGTTCACATCCACCTCCACAACTGCTGCAACAGCTTCAGCTCTGAAACACTATGGTTTCCTCTGTAGGTCCTCTGGGATTACAGACCTTGCTCCGGGCAGAAGAACTGTCAGTGTGATCAGCTGGTGAAGATTCGCTGCTGCCAAGAGTATGATGTGAAGAAAAACCACTCATAGACCTTAAAAACTTGACTTTCCAGGACTTGCAGAACAAAAATTATCAAAAGGTAGTCATTACGTCATTTGTGCATTTGCTCTCAAAATCACCACATCACAATGTAAATTCAATACAGTAATAACTTAATGATACCTTTATTTGTATAACACTTTTCTAACACACTCTTACAATGGGCTTCACAGTTTGGATGAAAACATAGAGTCAAGAAATGTAAATATTTCAATGTTTAGATACACAGTCAGATGTACCATACTACATTTATTCATACATACTTCCACACAAATATGCCAGGATATGCCAATGATCCAGAAAAACATGCCAAATAATGTCATAAATAACATTTTGACCCTAATCACTGGAATTTTGAGGAAATGCTTGTATCCAGAAGACATCTTTTCATTAGTAATCAAGACTGACTGAAAATAGATTTGTAGCATATTTTATTCTAAGAAAAGGTCTCATATCCATACAAAAACTTTGTAGAAAAGCTGACTATATTCCAGCAAGATACCCAAATTATGCAGCTATGTAAAACAAAAAACATTCTTTTTAAGATGTGCGTGTTACTGTACACGAACTAATGCAAATGCATGACATTTCCTTTGTTTTTTGTTTTAAAGGTGAAGTATTTTCAGGGCCAGTCACTTGTCAAAAACGATATAGCTTTTATTATGAGTTTGTCATACAGCAGAGGTGACATGTACAATATAGAATAGAGAGAGAGTGTGTGTTTGTGCTTATGAATGTCACACATCAAGGGAAGTATTCTGCGTGTGTTTTGTCAGCTAAGATAAATTTTGCATCCCACAGTTGCCAAAAAATAATAAAAATAAAAAATAGTGCTATTGTCCCTGTCAAGGCTGCTTTCTCATTTTCCTGAAAACAAATAGTAATGTACAAAGGAAAATTATGAATAATGATAAATGAACAATTATTCTAAATAAACTGGCTTATGAATAGAATATATTGAAAAAGTAGGCTGAATTCAGACTTCAGTTTACATCAAACATTCTGCTGCAATGAAATGTAGTTGTGTCCCTCCTGTACCCCGGTCGTGTATTCTCTCCCCAGGGGCTGGCCTACTGTGCATCCTGAACCTGACCATAAATTCCTGTCAGTGTCAAGGGGTTGACGCTTCAGCTGTCAGGGAGAATCATGGGATAGCCAGGGCAGAAACTTACACTGGAGGATCAGGCCTCTAAGGGAAGGAGGCACAGTCAGGATGGGCTGCACGAAGCGTAAATCTGTCTGGAATCCAAAGAGGTTTGGAGTCAGCAGCTCTGCAGTCTGAATACTTAACAGGCGCAATCTGTGTGCAAAGAGCTGACACAATAGCTGTATTTGTACAGCATTTTAGCAGTTGCACATTAATTAATGGTATACTCTGATGTCTTGGTAAATACCCATATTCACTTTTAGTTACATTTTAACATTAAAACTGCTCATGTCTATTCGTTTAATGTGAAACTACAGGCAGAAGACTGTTAGCTCAGCTTAGCACAAAGAGTGGATCAGAGGCACATGGGAGAAGTTTGCCTTCAGGGGCTTTCTGGCAGAAAGCCTTCTTTCCTTTTATGTTATTTTCACTTTTCAGTAGCAGTTTAGTTAGGTTAACCATGTCTTAGAGAGCGTGTCTGGCAGAAAGCCTTAAAGACAGACTTCTCTCATGTGCTTAATTATCGTTCTTGAATGGGTGTATTTTTTTTTTTTATTGCAAACTGGGATCAACCAAGTAGTATTATTGCCTAAATTTAAATCTTTCTGCCAGGAGGACCCAAAGGCAAACTTCTCCCACTAAACGGTAGCCTACCTATTTCTGTCCCAGGGTAGCAAAATCTGATCACCACAGTTAAATCTCACAAATAAACACTTCATATTTTGTTTGTTTAAAACCCTAGTAGTGAAGGGGTTCTCAAGATCAATTAAAAAAGCCAGCATATGAATGAGAGGTAACCTGTGGTATATGTCAGTAACTATCCCTTTTGCACTAGCTTATGTTTTTGTTTTTTGTTTTTTTTAACAATGAGATCAAGTTACATTTCTTGACATTAGCTGTTTTTGTCCGTGTAAGGAACATTGTGCCAGATACGCTGTATGGACAAAAGTTTTGGGCCTAAACTCTTAATCCATGCAGTCTGTCTTTACAAACATTCGTGAAAGATGAGGTCATTCCAAAAAGCTCACTGAATTTGAGTTTGGTACTGTGATAGAATGCCAGTGTTACAAAAAGTCAATATGTGAAATTTCTTCAGTCCATCCATTCATTTTCTTTCACTTATCCATTTCAGGGTTGCAAGGGGGCTGAAGCCCTATTCAGCAGTCATAGGGCAAAAGATGGGGTACACCCTGGACTGGTCACAAGTCTATTGTGGGGCTAACACAGAGAGACAGCTAACCATTAACACCTATGGTTAATTTAAAATTGCCAATCAACCTAACCCCTGGCATGTCTTTGAACTGTGGGAGGGAGCTGGAGTACCTGGAAATGACCCACACTGGCACAAGGAGAACATGCAAATTCCACTTAGCCTGACCTTCTTACTGCGAGGCAACATTTCTTCCCTCCTAGATTTTCCACAATCAACTGTAAGTGGAATTACTGTAAAGTGGAACCACAGCAACTCAGCCATTAAATAGTCTGCACTCAGTGACTCAGTGACTGTAGTAAAGTCACCAAATGCTGAAGAGCACATTGTGTAAAAGTCGGCAATACTCTAGTGACTCAATAACTGCAGAGTTTCAACTTCTTCTGACATTAACATCAGCACAAAAACTGTGTTTTGGGGCTTTGTGGTATGGGTTTCCATGGTTGAGCAACTGCTTGCAAGCTTTGCATCACCAAGCACAATGCTAAGTGGGTTATAGCAAATCATCACTGGACACTGGAGCAGTGGAAATGTGTTTTGGATCTGAGGAGTGATGAGTTACACTTGTCTATCTAGCAGTCTGTAAGTTTGGTGGAGGAGAAATAATGCTATGGGGTTGTTTTTCTGTGGTTGGCATGGGCCTCTTTATGTACCTACAGTATGGCTGCTCTCTTGTTTTCTCCTCAAGGGATTGCCACAGCGGATTAATTTGCATTGGTAATCTGGCAGATGCCCTTCTTGCCAGCTGCCCTTCCTGACACAACCCTCATTGGTGAGAGGGGCTTGTGTCCCTTCTTGGAATCACACCAGGGACCTTTCACTTTTAAGGCGAATGTGTTAACCACTGCACTACAGGCACCAGCCTGGGTCTCTTCTTGTGGATTAATCTGCTGTGCCCTTGGAGAGAATACATGGGAGCAGCCGAAGGTACTTCACCTTACCGAGATAATTTGGACAGTTCTGTGCTTCCAACTTTGTGAGAACAAATTGTGGAAGGCCCTTTTCTGTTTTAGCATGACTCTGTCCAAGTCCACAAAGCAAGGTCCATAAAGGCATGACTACATGGGATGTGTGGAAGAACTTAACTGGCCCACACAGAGCCCTAACCTCAACCCCATCCAGCATCTCTGGGATGAACTAGAATAGAGATTCTGAGCCAGGCCATCTTCTGAATGATTGGCAAAAATTTCCACAGGCATAAAGTCTTGTAGAAAGTCTTCCCAGATGAGTGGAATCTGTTATAACTGCAAATGGGGACCAACTCCATATTAATGCCTGTGGATTAAGACTGGGATGTCATGAGAGCTCCTGTAGGGGTAATGTCTAAGTCCTCTAATACTTTTAAGTTGAACCGCTCATCCTGAGGAAGGAAATACACCATTCCATTAAAGAAAATCAAAAAATATTGACAAATGAAATATATTTATTATAAAGTTCTGCTATCTTTTAATTTTCTTTTACAACTGTATATTTTAAATCGAAGTAAAACTGTTCCAAGTCACATGAAATTCAAGAGGAAAAAAGGTTTAATAAGGAACTTCTACACTTTGGCAGCAACTCAAATATTAAGCATATTAAAGTCAGATGTAATCCCAGTGGGGATAGACACCAGCTCCTCCAGTGACACTTCAGACATTTTTTCTTTAGTGAATAACTGATCAAGCAGTGGGGGGATGGTAAAAAAGAGAAAATGAAATATACCAGAGTGCTGCAAACACATTATCTTTTGTCTCTTTTTTAAATAAAGAACATATTCATAAAGTATTTGTTTTGTTTTATGACTTAAATACATGTATGGACATTAACACACTATATATATCATGTCATTCTTTCCTTACATGATTCTTTTAAAACATTGCAGATGTATATTCACATATTGCTCTAGCTCATTGTACATTATAACAGATTGCACTGATGATGTTAATAATACATTGTCAACCAATGTGAAACACCAGATTTTTGCTGTGCTGATTAGGTGAATGCTAAAGTTGTCTAAAAGTCTAAGTTTCTTTGCATTACTTCATTCTGATTCTTTAGGGCAGGGGTGTCAAACTCATTTTTCATTGTGGCCCACATGCAGACCAATGTGATCTTAAGTGGGCCAGAACAGTAAAACTATAGTCTAATAACCCCCTTTGGGCTGTATGTGTGTTCCTCAAGCTCAGGTTCTCTGCCAGAGGCCTGGATTTTTCAGGGATCATCGTAGTATCTTAGCTGTTTATAGGACTACACCCTTCTAGATGCAGAACTCTGATGTTGTTCCTGGAATCTGTTGCAGCCACTCTTCCAGTTTGGGGGTTATGGCTCTTAATGCTCCTGTTACCACTGGGACCACTTTGGACTTTACCTTGCACATCTGCTCCAGCTGTTCCTTCAGTCCCTGGTGCTTCTCAATCTTCTCATGCTCCTTCTTCCTGATATTGCTGTTAGCTGGGATTGCCATACATATCACAACTACAGTCTCCTGCTCCTTGTCAAACACCTTTATGTCTGCTTGGTTGGCCAGCAGTTGATCTACATGGCAATTAAATCAAAGAAACAAATTTAATGTGATGTCCCCCCCAAAAAAAAACCAAAAAAAAAAAAACAGGGCTGCCAGGAGCAGCCAGTTTTGTGAGCCAGGGATTGGACCGCCAAGGTCTCTGCCTTGGACTGCCACCCAATCCACATAGCAGACCCCCATGATCCCTTCTGCAGGTGGTGAGCCCACTGCAGGGTAGACCTATGTGGCTTGTTCGGACTGAGCTCAGTTGGGTTCTTTGAGCAGACACCAGACGCTAGCCTCTCCCCCAGGCCTGGCACCAGGGTGGGGCCCTGGTAGCCCTATACCAGGTGTTGCACACTGAATCCTTAAATTTATGATCCATCATGGGAATTATTTGGGCTGCTCTCTCCCTCAGCTTGAACTGCTGCCTCTGCGACCCAGACCCCAAGAAAAGCAGTAGATGATGGATGGATGGATGGATGGATGAAAGGGCAGCCAGGAAAATAGAGTTAAAAGGGTTTTTTTTGTTTTTGGGCCAAGATGGCGGCGCGACGGTAGCACGCGGCCACTCCAGAACCAAGGTGGTGCTTGTTCCCCTGTGATTGTCCATGTTCTGACCCGGCATTCGGGTGTTCGGGTGTTGTGGACGCTGGGACGGTGGTGTTCGTGTTCGTAAGTTGGAGGTTTGAGGACGACCAGACGCCATTGTAGCTCCGTCCACGGACGAGACTAACTGGCGATCCGGCGGCGTTGTTTTTCATGATCGCTAACTGACGATCCAGCGGCGTTGTATGAACTGCCGGGCAGCGTCCGGGAGCCAAAGTTTTTGGTTTCCGCGGGGAGTATTGTCGCGAGAATGATGCTGCGGATTAACGGTTTCTGCGAACTCTGATCTTGGCTTGCTGTGTGGACCGGAACTTCAGTCCTCGGCGTCGCCTGATGCCGGTGGCCGGGGAAGAGGACATTGCGGGCGCGGT
>VUQH01058363.1:0-11635 GCA_015106775.1 Etroplus canarensis
GGCAGGCAGGCAGCGCGAGGACACGTTTAACACACCGAGCAAAACTACCGCTAAACAAGCCACTGTCATTAAACAAACAAACTTACCCAATGACAAGAATGGTTTGGTTTCCATGTCCGGCTCGTATGGTTAGCTCATGCCAGCTGAAACGGCCGCGTTTGGGAGTTTTTTCTTTTCTTTTTTTTTTTAAAGGCGGCTGCTCGAATAGACCAGACCAGACCAGGGCGCTGCGGCTGCTGCTGCCGGGGACTTCTCGAAGAACGCAGAATTTGCTCAAAGCGGTAAAAGTGACAGATGGATGTGTGATGGTCTCAGGAGATAACCTAATGTCTCTCCCTCTGTTTGCTCGCTCAGCCGCTGCGCTCGCACTCCTTCCCTCTCCCTCCTGCGCTCGCGGTACAACTCCCAACTACTGGATCTGCACTGCAAAAAGGGACCTGCGCAGGGGGTACTCCCACAAACGCGGGCCCGGCTGCAGCGACGCTGACGCGAACGGGAGGATTACGGCGTGAACTTGGGACATTATGAGCGCGCAAAAGAAGGGCGGAGGAGACGGCTCACCCCGCAGCGTTAAATGTCGCCCGTTTTCCGGCGCGGTTCGAGCTTTGTGCATCAGGTGGAAGCCGTTCAGCTGAGCAGCAGCTGCTGACTCTTTCCGCTGCTTATCTCGTGTTATTTTGACCTGGTCACACGTGTTGAACCTCGCCTGCTGGCGCAGGAGACGCACTTTGCAACTGTCTGCTCTCACTGTTGAAGAAAATAGGGGGGAAAAAAGACAGCAGGACTGGGTTTGGTAGAATTCAATCTAATCCCAATGGGGCAAACACGGTCCATGTGGGCCTGGGGCAGGGGTCTCGAACCTGCAGCTCTTTCGCCCACATCCAGTGCCTCCATGTCAATCTGACAAAAACTATATGAATATGAACAAGGGTTATTATTGCCTCCAACAACTTGTGTCCCCTTTACACATTCACCACACAAGCAAAAGGTCCCTGGTTCGATTCCAGGTGGGGACACAAGCCCCTCTCACCATGGGGTGGCTGCGTCAGGAAGGGCATCTGGTGTAAAACATCTGCCAAATTACCAGTGCGGATTAACCCGCTGTGGTGACCCCTCGGTGGAGAATATAAGGGAGCGGCTGAAAGGTACATTGCCTTAAACCGCTTCTTAAATTCTCCAGTTGCAAAAATATGTAACCTACTTCAAAAGAGTTGTAATGTTTCATCAGCCGTGTCCATTTCCTGTGTCTGGTGGCTTACCCTCTTGCTTTACCAAACCTTAGCCTGGTTAACATTCATTTCCTTCCATAAATGGCTTGTCCTTAGTCCTCCCAGCTATAGATTTTCAGTGCAAATATTAATGGCGTACCAGTGCACTTCATCTGTGGCTGGACATGAGTCAAATTTAACTTGGAAACCTCCCTTAATTTACTATTAGTTTTTCTATTTTTAAAGCTATTAGGCTTCTTTATCTTTTATTTATTCTCAAATTGGGTCACTTTTAATCTGGTTAATTTGCACAAACACAAGTAGGACTCAAAGTGGCTTTATAGCTTTATAACTGCTCTGTTTTAACAAAAACAGTGTGATTTTAATAAAAATTAACATACTTAACATACCAAATAATCAGAAAAAGTTCATTGCAGAGTAGTCATGTATTTAGAGATCTGAATTATTTAGTGTAATGGTTTACAGATTTGCCTCAAAAGCAAAAGGTCCCTTGTTCAATTCCAGGTGGCGACCCCTTGGCGGTGAATACAAGGGAGTAGCCGAAGGTACATTCAGTAAACCCAAGAGTATAATTGATCCTTGATAGGCTGTGACACTTTCGTTATATAACTCAAGTATGTTTTGCAGCTCCACACAAATGTCTTTGGTCAAAAATTGCTCAAAAATGGCTCTTTTGACAGTACAGGTTGCTGACCCCTAACCTAGGGTGACCAGATCCCAACAAACTAAATGTGGATCAAACGCACTGTTTTGTGTGGGACACTGTGGGACCCAGGCGGTGGTTCTCAAACTGTGGAGTCGCTGCACATGGGGTGCAGACAATCAGATAAAAAAAATAAGTGAAGGTGAATAGATATGATTTTTATATAAAAAATAAACATTTGCTGATAATAGACATGTTTATTTAAGTAAAAAGCATGGGTGGATTCTTTTTTATTCTTAGTGACTGATCAAATTCTGGAGTGTGGGATGTGTATTTTTGTGCGCTGTAGAGCGGAAACCTTTTTCAGCTTCTGACGTGAGGCATGCTATTACAAAGTTTGAGACTCACTGGACTAGGGTGACCAGATCCCAAAAAAATAAATATGGAGTAAAAACTGTTTGTGTGGGACAATATGGGAAGCTGGGAGGCAGTCTGGATTTTTAACATCTAATTTAATAAAATAAAAAATATATAATAAACTGGGCAGGTTAAGGCAGTCATATTTACCATGTAAAGGCCAAATCTAGTTGATTTGAATTCAACTTTTCCAACTCTCTCTCTCATTAAAAGGAATCTAAAGGTTGTTATTATTGCCTCATGTGACAGTCTTTATATACTCCTGTATTCTCAATCCCTGGTTTGATTCCAGGTGGGCACACCAGCCCCTCTCATCATGGAGGGCTAGTCAGGAAGGGAATCCAGCGTAAAACCTCTGCCAGATTACCAAATCTGCTGTGGTGACCCCTTGGGGATGAATACAAGGGAGCAGCTGAAGGTGCATTAGATTCTCTTTTTTCAGCTGATGTTCTGTCTGGTAACCGTCTCTGGCTTTCAGTAGGGATGCATCCATAGATTTTCATGCCTTTTTTGAGCCATCGCTAATAATTTTATTCATTTTTAGCCAATTATGACACATATACAGTGTCATCTCATGTCATATTATCCCCTGTGCAAAACTGAAAGATAACTCTTATCAAAACAGCCAAAAAAAAGTGCATGTCCTGCAGAGCCATGCAGTCAAAGTGTGTGACATTGTCTCAAGGTGTGGGGCAGGGGGCAAGGAGTAAAAATGCTGTTCAGTCCCACATAAAAAGGACATCTGGTCACCCTACGTGGGACAGCGTGGGGCATTGGTGAGTTCAGACCCTTTTCGAATGCTTGAGCATCGCTAATTTAATCTTAACACCCCAAAAAGTAACAATAGCAATAGCAGTAATAATAATGTATGTTAATATTATTATTTTCTAACATCATTACACAGTATAGTGTACACTGGCAAATCAGTTTTGAGCCCTATCCAGCTGCATGGACTCGACAGCATTTTACAGGACTCTTTCTAAAATATGGATTGAACAGGATGGCTTCCACTTCACTGAAGTGACAGACTACAAATGTATTCTTCACTAAGGGTAGTGATGCCCTGAATTAAGTCTTCACAATAAAGGGATGGTTTGGATGAACTCTAATGTAAAAGCAAGTCCCTCAACAGTTTGCTTCTTGCACAGGTGCGTGGAAATAAACCTGATTTGCCAGTGTCTGCATTGAAGGATGCTGCTTGAATTGCTTGATGATTTGCTGGACTGCCCCTATGTGGTTAAGAGACTGAAACAACGAAACAACGTTGTGCATGTTTCTCTCCATAACTGCTTTGCTACAAAAATTGATAACTGACAGTCCTGTGCAAAATTCTCAAGTCACCCTCATTTCTTTATATTTTGCTTGAAGAAATTGCAAGAAAGTCTGGGTCCTTAGAAGTGAAATATAAGAAAATGAGGGGATAGCTTAAGACTTTTGCACAGTCCTTTGGAAAATTCTGGCCATCATGATCTAGTCTCTGCTTCAGTTTTTTTAACTAACTAAACAGTCCACCCTAAAACAGGTGTATTGTACTGAAAGATGTGATTATTCATTCTGAATTATTCTTAGACACTGCAATAGATTATATCTACCTTCGGGTGCTCCCTTGTGTTCTCCCCAAGGGGTTTCCACAGCTGATTAATCCGCATTGCTGGTTTGGCAGAGTTTCGTGCCAGATGCCCTTCCTGATGCAACGCTCCATGGTATGAGGGGCTTGTGTCCCCTCCTGGAATCAAACCAGGGATCTTTTGCTCATATAGTGAATGTGTAAATCACTACACTGCAATGGACCATCCAGCGAATTAGGTTGGCTTTGAAAGTAACATTGTAACACGTACCTAACTGAAGAGGTAAAAAGCACTGAATAGATTTGCAAGGTTATGTTCATTTTCTACGTTATCAGTTCATTTCCTATGTAGTAGTTTACATCATATTCACCAGAATCTGCATAGCTTTTCACTTGTAACTTTCCCTGATTGGCATCCCATTAGGCAAGCTAACCTTCACTTGACTATAATAAAAAGCCTTCTCTGCTTTCTTCACATGCATTGGGCAAAAGCCAGATTTCAGAAATGTCCTGCAGAGCCAGTCAAAATGTGGGACATCGTCTCCATATGTGGGACAGGAGAACAAAGGGTAAACTGCTGTGCAGTCCCACATAAAGAGGGACATCTGGTCACTTTATTCAAGTCCCGTCTCAAATCTGCCATGAACCTTAATTTGAGTTTGCTTTTACAGATTTAAGTCACTTTTTTGGAGCTGCATAAGCATGAAAAGTAATTTACATGCATCTTTTGGTGTTCTGCTATGCAGAATTAAGAATGAAAAAGCCACTGAAATTATTCATACCTCTGAGTACACTGAAGATGTTGCTGTATTTTAGTGAAACTGAGAAGCCACATCATTTTACAAAACTTTACGAATTCATTTTTTAGCTGTGTGGATTAATATCTTAAAGGAAACTGAGTATCATAACCCACCCCTACTCCTAACAATGAGATATTATGTGTAGATTGTGTAAGCCAATCACAAAAAGAAAAGGCCAGGAACGTTGCACAGTTACAATATCAACATTTTTACTATCAAACTCTTTTACTGTACATCTGTTTGCAATTATGAAATTCCTCCTGTAATTTTCCAACATGGCTTTAAGAAAAAAGGGAGAAAAAATGGAGAATTTACTGCAGATGCAAAAAAGAAAAAAGTTTAGGGCAGATTCACAATATCCCCTCTAGGCTATAGCTTTACAGCAAGCGCCAGCACACTCATTTGCATAACCCTCACTCACTGCATTAGCCCAACGTGCGATCTAGATCATTTCTCTGTTATTGTTCTTGGTGCCATATTTGTGCCGAGAGTTGATGCCTAATTCACGTCATATCCACCTTGCGTGCATCTCCTCTCCTTCAACACTCACACATGAATGAGGCAAATGTTTCAAGAAAGTGAAAAATGTCCTTTCTTTGCCTCAGATTGAAGCGGGAGTACCTAAGATGCATGCTATGCATTTTTCCCTTATGCAGCGCATATAGAAGCGATGACGGGTAAGCGCACGCCTCCTGCAGCCATCCTCTAGGCCTCTGTGATGAGCCTGCTCCTGTTAAGAACTTGAAGGTGTTCATGTTTGTACTGAGGCGAGATACATAATTAATGCAATGCATGCCACATCAAAGATCAAAGGCAGCTGTGCAAAAAAAGAAGAGGAAAAATTAAGTCTGACTGGGCAGTGATTCAAGGTGTGTTTGTGCGCATGTGTGTTACAGAGAATGTGTATGTGTTCTAATGTGTGTGTTTTTGTGTAGGTGTGCAGTTGTGTGAAGAGAAAAAAAGAGTGCCTAGATTATTATTTGTTGCTTTTGTGTGAATATTCCTGTCAACTCTTTTCCATGTTAACAATTATCAGTAATCAGAGGGAGCCATGTTTGCATGAGGACGTTAAGCGAGTTAAGCGGCTGGGTAAATGCTCATCAGAGGGGGCTGGAGAGAAGAACTGGGCATCCTGTTTGTGCTTAGTTGAGTAGACAGCTTTGCCTTGGGCCTTCACTCTGTAATATAAGACATACATAACACAGTCCTCTTAAACACCTCGATCTGGTCGAATTCTCTCATGTTCCCGCTACACCAGGCTATTTAATCCTCAACTTGGGCCATGATTAATAGCAGTTTGACCCTTCACCTTCATCGATATAAATTCTCTTGAGGCTGTTTTGGCTCTTCCAAATGTCTCACACCTCTTCTCCCTGAGGCCTTGAGTCTACACTTTCCTCTAAATTGCAATATCTCTTGGCTTAGTTCTCTCTTTTTTCTTCTGTTTCTCCACTTTATGCAATGTGTTGGGACCTCAGGGGACGTGAGCCCACCACTGTTACGATATACTCGGCTATGGTTGCTTGGGCAGCCCCCCTCCTCCTCTTGCTCCCTCTCTTGAAATGAGTGATAAATGAGACAAGGTCCTTTTGGTCTTCTTTGTACTTTGACCATTCACAACAAGCTCATCTATAAAAGTTATTATGGCCTCTTTTAATGGCAATGACAATGGTTACCAATACCAAGGAATGTCTGGATGCATTTCTCAATAAACTGCTGAGTCAATAAAATCACAGAAATTATTAATGTTGAGAAATCCTTCAAAAGTTCCTGAAGGTTTGATATCAACATAGATATTTTTTTTAAATAATACTGGAAACTCCTAATGAAATAATGGAAACACCACAAAGCAAGTAGAAACTGGTTTTTATCAGGAGGAAGTGAGATTTCTCCTTTTTAAATCTGACTCCACTTAAATCTGGCCACTTGATTGAGGACAGAGGAAAAAGAACTGCAAAGAGGAACACAAAAGCATTTTAGATCATTAGGCTGTTTGCTGAGGTGTTCAGCATTGTTTGCCTCGAGGGAAGGTCTTGATCGTCACAGCCCCGGGTTCACATTCCTTAACCCTCGGGGTCAGGGCTTTGTCTGAGGATAGCACTGAGGCAACTTCCCCTGCGGAAATCAACAAGAGCAGCTGACACACTGAAGGCTGGAGACACTCGCAGAGGCAGGAAGGGGTATCAGTCTACACGAAGAAGCAAATACATGGTCAATATTGGCTATTTTGTCCCAAAATAGACAGACTTTAAGGACATACGCAAAGTGATAACACCAAAGTGTGCATGTTTGAGAACTTTAATTTCAAACCACATATCCGTGCTTTATATATCTGCTGACCACTTCAGAAAGCATAAGGTGGTTGTTTTTCATTCACTTCTGTACAGCGTAAACAATAAGCAGTGATTCTTAGAGTGCACTGTGTACACAAGCCATGTGTCATCAGGTTTACCTTAATTTATGTCAGTATTACTGAATTATTTTTTTTTTTTTACTTTTCCTTCATTTTTTAGTCAAAAGGTTTCTTTTTGTTGTCACCAAATCCAGTGAATTGATTACATAATCTACACACAGAAAAGACCCAAGCTGTATTAAACATTCCTTGATTAAGTAAGTAAATACAGTGCATGACCAAAAAATGATGACTACAGGTGGTGGCTTCTGTAATGGTTTAAACAAGTTGCATTTCAAGGGTTTTGCAAACACTGTGGATTGGTACTGACATGAATAAAAAAACAACACTGGATCTATTTATTGTGACAAAACATGTAAAAAAAAATAAATTGACTGGTAGCGGCTATGTTCCAGAATATGTTTTCCCCACAACGCACAAGTGAATACATAAACCTATTTTCAAACAATCCTTCGCTTTCAGTGGCGTGCCTGCAAAGCTCATTTCACCGCATATGCACATCGCCAGTTTTCAACACTATTTTCATTTCACTGAGGTAGATAAAAGCTTTGTGGATATAAGCCCATCAAATCAATCTGATAGATGGAATGAATCTAGGCATAGGTCCAAGAAATGATAGTTTAAAGCACAAAAAAAACATGCACAGTATTTTTCTAAATTATTATACCGCATTTTGCTAAGGGCTGTTATCAGTGCTAAACATTACATCAGCTGTATCACCGACTCGCTATGCTGGGTTTTGAATGCTGCCACAGGCAGATGAGACTCCCTGAATGGGACAGTCTGAAGCTCAGGCATGCATCATTCTTTAATATCATATTAAGGTGAAATTGGCTACATTTAAACAGACACGATGATAAATCTCATCAGCACTTGGCCAAAGCAGGTTTTATCTTGGAGGGGAGAATCAGCCTCCCTGAAGAGCATCATCTTCTTACCTACGATTGAATCCAGCATTATTGCATGATGATGGAGCTCCTGTGCTCCTGGAGTTGACACACCGAGAGGGTAAATTATGGCTGTGCAAAGGGTTGAAGGTGTAGTCAAACATTTCTTCTTCTTCTTCTCCTTCTTCACTGGTCTGGATGAGGGCAGTTGAAGTAAGAAAATTCATTTTTTTCTTTGACAGCTTTTGATTGTTTCTACCAAAATCTGTAAAATATGAACGTATATAGACAGAAGCTCAAACAAATTCTCTTCTATCCTTCCTTCCAAAATATAAGCCAAAGACATAAATTGTCCCATTTCCATCAGCAATTCATTGAAATAGAGCAGATATTTTAACCAACCGTCTGACTGCAGTGGCATTTTTTTTCTGCAGACACTGCAAATGCAGGTAACCGATCATTTTTTATCTGTTTATCAAGGAAGTCAAACTCTTCACATCAAGTGTGCCCTGGGCTGACATAGGCAGCAATAACCTAAATTCTTTTTCAACGGCAAGAGAACTCAGAGCTCCTAGAGAAAACCTGTGCAAGCAGAACATACCAACACCACAAAGAAAAGCCCTACCTGGGTTTAAACCCAGGCCCTCTTGCTGTGGAGCAACAGTGCTAACCACTGAATCTCCGTGCTGCCATTTTTCATTCTGTAACTGTAACATACGTCTCTCCACAGAGGGCTATCTAGGTCAGTTGTGAAATTGCAATAACATCACCAGTCCCACTGTTCTGTTGGTTTTTTTTTGTGTGCGGGATGTTACAGATGTTTGTGTACGACATTTTTACCAAAAAAGAAGCAGAAAACAACAAGTCACAGTGTTAAAATTTACTGAATAGATTATACGGAAGGAACTTTTTTATGTTGCGGTTCTGTCTTGCAAACCTTGGCTCCTTGGTGTTGCACTGTTGCCAGTCCTGCTGACTAATCCAGCTTTGCTTTGCAGCATTGTGACTTGCAATGAGAGCACATCCTGCAACAAACCATCACTGAGTGATATGCAGGCAATATAAATGACTGGTTGGATAAGAGTCTTTTTAACATTTGCATTGGATTTTTTTCAATCTTAGCAGCAAAAAATTTCTGTAAGAAGCCTCAGCTGACATTTTTTTGAATGTGGGGTAACAAAGTACTTGGATGCATTACTATCTAAAAGTTAAAATGAATAAATATTTAGGTCTAAAATTAGGATTTACCTTTACAAATGATTTACTATGACTATAATTTTCATAGAAACCTGGATATATTGGTCACTAGATGTGTTCTAAGTGACTTCCTTTTTAGTCAGTACAGTACAGCAGAGTGAGAGAGTGACACTGTTGGACTTCAGCTGGGTAAACACTCCCTGCTGAGGCCAGAGATCTTGTGTACACATAGGGCACAGCACACGTTCAGTGAGGGGGGCCTCACGGCTGGCCGCTGTGAGGATGGATGGTATAACCAGGCCAGAGTCCATGTGGGCAGAACAGTCAAAATATGACAAGAGACCACCCCATCTGCTGAAGCCATTAAGCTCCGTTGAACAGACACCAGTTTTGGTTGAGCTGTGGATGCAGCCGTTCCACACCTCTTGCGTGCATACACACGCCTGTTTACAAAGACGCAAAGGCACATGCTGCATCTTAAGAGATCCTCAGACTCCCAGACAAGGAAATAGTCTCAGTGGTGCTCGAAAGAGAGGGTCATTTCACTGAAAGCAACATTAGATTGAAGTGGAGTAACAGGATACCTCCTCTCTGGCTTCCTGCACGCTCACCTTCAGACCGGTGCTAACCGTGGCAGCTGATAATAGACCTCTGTGCGTCAGCTGTGGCGGGTGTGATAATGATAATAAATTTTATTTTCCAAAATCAAAGTCATTCTTCCTGATTTTGATTTTGGAACCTGTAGAGATATCAAGACTCTGTGTGCAGATCCACTTAAGAGGAGGGCGACAGAGGATAAAGTGGTACTGTTTATTTTCACAGGAACTCATTACATCTTCATCTTTTGTTGTTGTTAGATTTTTGTTTGTTTGCCAGATCTATGCATGTTTTTGGTTGTTATCACAAATATTAATATATACAGTATGTTGTCCCAGTGCCCCATATCCAACAACATGAACACTGCAGAATGGCAGATGGTACAGTCCAGTCAAAAGTTGTCTTGCAGTGGGTTCTGATCCCAGGGTGCAATATAATGCCATTTTGGAGATGCCTCCTGTCTCTCCTCATTGGTGTCTATTGACATTGGTGCAACAGTAACTTTTCATTGCAAAGTGATAAAAAGGGAGGGACACACAATTGTCTCACAATTGCTATAAGCCAGTGTGCCAAGAAAACTTGCCAAAAGACAAGTCAAGAGATTCTTCACAGTAAGTGGACAACACTTTTTCCTTTTTGAAATACACAACAAAATTACTTTGTCTTTTCAATATATATATATTATATATAAAAATCAGTATGCTTTACCAAATAAAGTAGCAACAAATGCAACATCTGCAGGGTCTAATATATGTTTTAGGGGATATATTTATGACAAATTCTAAGCTTTTAGCATGTTGTTTATTATAATTGTTTCTAAGTTTAAATTTGTTTTAACATTATGGGGGCACACACACCTCTCACCATGGAGGGTTGCATCAGGATGGGCATCCTGCGTAAAAACCTCTGCCAAATTACCAATGAGGATTAATCCGCTGTGGCAACCTCTTGGGCAACCGAAGGTACATTTATAAACAAAATTATGTAATAGCAGCTGTTTTTGCACACAGTAAGAAAAATAATCATGTAGTTAGCACATATTTATGTGCAGTTATTTTATCATAGATATTAGATTATATAGATATTACTTATCATGCATGAGTGAAGTCATTAATTGATATGGCGTACTTTTCTAGAATTTGTTGACAAACTCTTCTGGATCTTCATCATCATCCATAGACTTGCAGCATTGTGCAGTGTCAAGCACATTTTATAGGATATGCACATATCAGCACTCCACTGGCATTTTGCCTGTATGTGTCACTACACTAATCTAAGACGTAATTAAATTGGTAGGTGTAAGCCAGAGGCCATGACTAACTGGCTAATTTTATTCAGCACTTGCTTGTGTACAAGCCTTGGTTTCCCTTCGAGCATTTTTGGAATTGAAGAATTCCTGCATTCTTCAAAAGCCATGGTGACCATAAGCCAAACAGTATAATTGGCTTTCATAATTCGCATTTTGATACAGTTCTGACTCCAGCTACATACACACACACACACACACACACACACACACACGCACACGCACACACGCACACAACACCCCTGAAAATACTCAAACACATATTATTATAACATTAAAAATTCCGAATACTGTGTGGTCTTGGCACAAGTAAGAGTGACCCAGCATAGATCAAATTATTTAACACAATAAAGATATCTTGAATATAAAGTTTCTAAAGTCAATCAAAAGATAAAGAAAGGAACACATATTTTTAGGACTTTTCATTTAAAAACAGCTTATTCTTGTCAGCAGGCTGCCAGAGAGCTGCCCTTCCTTCGCACATTATCTGTCTGTGAACTGTGAGCAAAGTGCTGGCTGCGTTTGTGCGTGTGTGTGTGTGTGTGTGTGTGTGTGTGTGTGTGTGTGTGTGAGACATTC
>VUQH01058363.1:11655-28862 GCA_015106775.1 Etroplus canarensis
CAACATTCAAAAAAGAAAATCAAACATTTAATCTCAAATTTTTTGTGTGTGCGCGTGCATGTGTGTGTGTGTGTGTGTGTGTGTGTGTGTGTGTATGTGTGTCTGAGACACACTCTCACTGTGATTTACAGCTACTCTCACACTCTCCCCTTCTGTCTCCTGGTCAACTGCCACGGTAAAGGCAGCTACAATGAACGGCTACGAAGAACCATAAATCTGGACACTTCCTACCACTGTCTCCCACTTCAAGGGGAAGCCTGTGCTGTTGCAAACATGATTAACCCTCTTCCTCCTTGTCCACAACCCCCTGCACTCAGCCTCCAAATGCCATCATCTTTCCCCCAACAAGAGGCTCTACAGCAGGGAAAAGCAGGGCCCCCTTCACACCTCTGAAGCAAGGAACCCTCCTGATTTGCCATTCCTTCCCTCACAGGAAATGACTAATAAAGCTAGACGTTGACTGTCATTTGGTTAAAATGAAAAAGAAATGAAACTTAAATGCATAAATTGTTTTAGCAGTAAAATAACAAACATGTTTGTGGACAGAAGAGAACATACCTGAAAGGCTTGTAGACTAAACTTTAAATAATGTATCAGACCTGTAAAGACTGCACATGAATTAATAATTAAAAACTATGTGAAAATAACCAAAACAAAACAGTTCATCTGAGGACTTACAGTATGCCTCCCCCACAATATGTTAGGTATAAAAGCCAGTGCCTTTTATTTTTAAACTTTTCTCCCAATGACAAAGTAAGAAAAAAGTTTTCAAAGGGTTTTAAGAACAAGACTTGTTCAAGATGAGTGACGCGATAGTCCCTGCATGCCAATTTGCAGCTTAGTAAGGAAGTTTGCTTGGTGCAGCGAGGTTTTTAGTGTAGGAATAGAGACGTGTTGTCATTGAGCTGCCCGAATACATCTATGAAATTTCAGATGAAAAAGGGAGGAGGGTGTGCTGTCAGCAGCGAGCGGGCCCTTCAGTGAGCTGGGGCAGCAGACCATAGCATGAGCCTCCAGCTGAAGTTCCAGCCTGTGCAGTCTACCCCTGCCCAGAGGAAACACACACACACACACACACACACACACACACACGAAACACATACTCATAATCATCCCTGTGCACTCAAAAGGACACATGCAAGGTAACTATCCAACCACCTGCTCGCGCGCGCACACACACACACGCACACACACACACACACATTCAAATGTGCACATGCCCACAAGCACACTCATTAATAATGGAGAAGCACACACAGATGCTTGATCTCCTTGCTGTCAGTCAGGCTTTTTTATATTGGGTTCCAGCTGAGGACACTGATGTAACATTCTTTGAAAAACTTTATATGGCCAATCAAGCTGTGCCTGTCAAATTTCTTTGAGTTTGATGTTAAAAAAAATACTGTGACTTCTCATGACAAGTGCCAAATTATTACTGTGGTATGGCTTGTTGACTGGTTAATAATTTTGTGATATATGCTACTTGCATTAAACAACCTGACTGATTACACGCTGGCTGCATTATATCAAACCCAGTTTTAATACCATTTTAACAGTATGGTACTTCAGCTAGCATGAGAATTTAACTTTACATAGATGGATGTGTTCAGTAGCATTTTGACTATTTTTTTTTAAATATCTGCCTAAATAAAGCATTGTTTCCTGTATACATGAATAACCTTACTAATCTAATTTCAACAAATTTCTTTTGCAAGTATTCTATGAAGTGTAGTACAATAGTGTATTATGGGAAAGCCTTAGGAGTCAAAGATTATTACACATATTATATATCTATGTGTGGTTTCATAGTGTCTGTCTGCCCGTGTTTGAGTCTGCCCCATCTAGTGGCTGGAATGGATGTGCATAGGAGAAAAAGGCAGGTGATGCTACCTGGAGGGTGTGACCAGAGCAGGAAGACACAGTCTCTGACCTCACGTCCTCAGGTCTGTATCTCTACAGGTGCTGTTCTTATCATTTGGACAATCCACTACAAAAGCATTTCCACTATGAGCTTTACTACTTGTAAGTATAAGGTAAAAATATACCTCCAGCTGCTCCCTTGTATTCTCCCCGAGGCGTCACCACACACGGATTAATCTGCATTGGTAACTTGGCAGAGGTTTTATGCTGGATGCCCGTCAATGGTGAGAGCGCCTTGTGTCCCCACCTGGAATTGGACCAGGGACCTTTTGCTTGTAAGGTGACTATGTAAACCACAAGACTAATGATGACATATCTGCAGCCTGAGTCAATATAGGAAATCCTGTGGGGAGTATACTGTGCATAGATAGCACAAGAGTAAACAACTGTTAGGCAACTGTGACACGACATCCAGTTGTGACCTTGGATAATAAAAAGTTGAACAGTAATGCATGCATGGTAATAGTCTAACTGTGACTGTAAGACTGGCTAGTGCTGTTGCACCACTGGGAAAAAAGTGAAAGTTTCTTCTGATTTTTCAGGACTTCAACATCAAATAAACAGCCCTAGTGAATGCCCTTTAACAAATCCAGTACTGAAGGTTTTAGGGCCAAAAACATGTTATTAGTGTGCCACAGCAGAAAGAAAACAACCAAGCTTAAGTTGAATGCCAGTAGTGAGTCAGTGTGCCATGGACATCCAGATGACTAATTCTCATGTCAATTTTCCTTTATAAATAGGCCCTCTAGTGTGGTCTGTTGTGGGTGGTAGAGTCATGCTCCTCTGCTGTCTAAATGTTTGATCAGGAATTAGCTCACTCCCCCTCTTTACCACCTTTCCTTTGCTAATAGAAAAACACTGATGTCATGAGCCCATTAGCCATATAATCATTTACACTCGAAAGGCCCACGAACGAGACTCCACCTGCTCCCCCGAATTCTCCTTCCTCCACACCTACGTCTGACAGCATGATGAGGTCATTATGTCATTATTACAATAAAGCCATCAATGAAGTCCCAACCCCGGTAACAACACCTGTTTGATGCACCCCATGGGGACGTACACAGCGAACAGCTGGCATCTTTTATTTACTTTCTCTCAGCTGAGGGGGCAAAATAAATAAATGACAGAGTAACAGTGTTTATGCAAATCTCATTTCACATGCATCTTGTGTCCTGCCATGCTTGCTTGGCAGTGCACAGCTGAGATTGCAGGGCAAGTGACAGCGCATAGTCTTAATGTGACTGATTTCCTCTGTAATGATAATGTGATTGTGCACACTGTTTGTGGCAGGCACAAAGGGGCGCATGAATGAGAGAGGGTTTGGAGTTAAAGTGCAAACGATCAGGCACAGAGAGTACATATATTAAAACATGTTTTACTTCAAGGGCGGAGAACAATCTGCTGTATTATTCCTATATTGTGTCACTCGGGCTCTTATGCCCCATTGTTTGCCTTTTACTCCTCTCACTCTCTCGCTCTACATGAACTGTGATGTGCAGCACTTCCAGTATATTATAAATGGGGTGTACAGTAAGGTTTTTTTTTTGGAGCCATTCTGGTGAAAGCAGAAGCAGCAATTTTTTTTTAACCAAATAATTAAAGTTCTTCACTGTTAGCAATCTCAGTTGTAAAGAAGTGTATTAAATGACTATCAGAAAGCACTTGTGTATCATGTCTCACTGAAGATCCAGACACAACCTCAACATCAAAGCGTCACCTGTTATGTTTCCACACGTTGGACAGATACCTCTACTCTGACAGCACAGCTGTCATTTACATAGCACACCAGGGAGACAGAATCAAAAGCAGACACATCAAAAAGCTGCCAAGAGGTTTTTTTCCCCCCTCATCATTTCATTTCTGCCTTTCCAACCTGACTCTCCTAACCCCAACTCGTAATCATCAGCCAGGCAGATTAGCATGTCACTGCTGGGTATCCAGTTCTCCTTCAGAGGGGCCCCAGAATTTTTTCTCTCTGTCTTTCTGTCTTTTATTCTGTGAATCAGCCACTTCATCAGAGTATGAGGGAGTCCCCAGGCAGCTAACTTCATTGTACAGATGGGGTCAGGGGCAGGTCAGCTCCCAGGCTTGTCCAGAAAGGATAGGCTCTGGCCTGGCTTTGCCCTATGGTCTGCAGACCCTCACCCCACTCCTCGCCTGGCCTTATCTTCAGCCACCCCCATCCTGCTCCCTCAGGACCAGAGATTCTGGAGGTCAGCAGCCTATTTGCGAGGACACTTGGCTCTTCACAGGGGGTGAGATATCCTTTACAAGAGCCCCTGTCATCTGGACAGTGACTAATGAAGTCAACTTAATGACAAGTACTGATGAGCAGCCCCAGGCTGGTTTGGGATCCATTGCTTCATAGCTAATGAAACCAAGTGAGGCTGTGCAATTCCTGCTTTGGCAAATATCTAGTGGGGGTCTCAACATTTTTAGATTCACTGGCCACAAACACGTCAGCTTTTGTTTAATAATAAAGCTCAGGCCCGTGCAGTCACCAGCAACAAGTAGGTTCTGGGTCTATAGAAACACTGGGTTCCCATGGCTTGATGCCTCATTGGCACTCAGACAAAGGCGGGTGATGAATGGGCCCAAAAGGGCTGATAAAACATTAACACAGACAGTCAGTCCAATGGGAGCAGCATGACAGATTAAACGATGCCTCAGTTTGTGCGAGGCAAATGCCATTCTTGTGATTTATAAGTACAAGTGAAAACACTGTACAATATGAACTTAGAAAAAAAACATTATTGAAAACAACTTGTAGTCATGTTGATGTCTCATTGTTTAATATGTTTGTGTTGTCTAGCTGATGCACGCTGGGAAAAATGACAACCTGCTGCATCAGAGGTGCAAAGACAGACACAGTGCAGTCCTGTTCCACCTCTGGCATCACTTCAACTGGGGCAGAAACATTCATTATTCACAAGCTCAATGCATGAATTATGTAATGCAAGAGGTCATTCCCAACACTTTAGATGCAGCAGTTTTAATTGAAAGCAAATAAGGGCTGTGAGAGAGCAAAGTTATGTAAAGTAAAGCAACTCCACTGGTGGAAAAATGAATACTGTATGTTCTATCTAGCTCCAGAACTTTATCTTATTTACCTAAAAGACATGCATTTTAAATCAGATAACATTTTTTACATTAAAAGATAGAAAATATAATCTAAATCATCTACCTTCATCACAGTGATTATATTTACATTGCACACTGTTGACATTTTTGTAGCTTTTCTTAGAAACAAGATGGGAAGACAAGAACTTTAATAGAAACTTGAGATATAATACTTTAGAAAAGTACCAACTCATATTCCAAATAGATATATTTCTTCGTAAAATAAAGTGGAATAAAGTAAAAGTGTAAATGCAGCTCTGTGATAAGCTTAAATACCCTTATATGACCCAAATAAGAAAGACAAGCTTTGGTCTGTGTGCACAGATTGCATGAGGCCAACATTTTTAATTAAATATAACATAAAATTTTCACTATAAAATGATTTATTTAATTACTTTCAAGCAGTAGCTGGTTGCACTCTTATACTGTATAAAGATTGGGGCAGTTTTCGCACATGGCAAATAAATATCTAAAAGCTTCAACTCTCCAACAGTCATCAATAAGAAAAACATAAAACACAACTGCATTTACTTTAAATTATTTCAACTTGAACGCTGAAATGTATCACCCATCTGATTTTTGTGCTGCTTTTTTAAACACGGCTAGTTGCAAACAACAGTCAAATCAGGAATGGACTTTCATTTTCAATGCTCAGACTGTGACTGTAGGTATGACGCTGCCTAAGTGGCGACAATCCGGATCTTGTACCTTTCCAACTTTTCTTCATCCAACAAATCACCACTGTTTCAGAACTAAAGCTAATGCTAGCTAAATAAAAGAAAAATTGACTGCATTCAGAGGGGCAGATTTTAGAGGAACCTTGCAAAAAAAAAAAGAAAAGAAAAACAACTTTTAAAGAATTAAGATTGTTGCACATGCACACATGCTGATCAGCTACATCAGAATCTTCTACAAATGCAAGTTCTGCAGCTTCTTATTTCAACTTGTTCTTTTGCAAATAGGCACTGGGGTGACTGTCTGTGACACCTCACAGTTGGAAAGCATTGTAATTAAGACGTCTTTGAAGAAATGTAACGTGTGCAATTGGCTGATGGAGCAGCCACACATCATTGCAATCCCAGCTTCAGAGGCAAGAGGAGTGGTACATCGTGAACAGGTCACCAGTTTGGTGAGGTCCACTCACAGGCTGGGGCACAAAAGAGTGCCCATCTCACAGGTCAGCTGAGGTTTCAGCAAGTGGCGAGGCCCAGATTAAGCTCTGGTTCAATGTCTCCTCCAACACTACTGCACCCTTTCCTCCAGGTTTGGGCCAGAGCGGGATGGAGTACCTGGGTTGTTTTTTTCAGCCCCTTTTAAAGACCTTGTCTCTGATTGTGGCAATTAAACAGGCCAACTGAAGTTAAGTGGCAGAGCTGGCTGAAAGGTACTAAGTAAAAGGGGGATGTTAAAATTGCATTTGCACCATTTGTATTTTTACATTTGATTGGCTCACCTGTGTTTAAAGGAGAAAATATGTGACTCAGAAAATGTCACATTTGAATTTATGAAAATAGCTACAATATTCTTGTAAATGCTGGGGTTATATGTTTAAGTTATGAACTTATATAATTGAAGTTCATGTTTATTCTATAAACATTATACTGACAGCAGTAATAAATAAATATTCTAACAGGGTTGAGGCAGGGGCAGCTGTGGCTCAGGAGGTAGAGCGGGAAGGAAGGTTGGTGGTTCAATTTCTGGCTTCTTCAGTCTACATGCTGAAGTGTCCTTGGGTAAGAGACTGTACCCCAAAGTGCTCCCGATGCATCCAATGGAGTGTAAATGTGTGTATGATAGTTAAATGCACTTAAACGCATAGAATAAAATGCTATATGAATGTCTGTAAATGAGGCTCAAAGTAGAAAAGTGTTTTACGGGTACCAGTCCAGTCCATATTTATCTATCTATACACATCTATACACATATACACACACACACACACACACACACACACACACACACACACACACATAGTCAGTTTACAGGATATATTTCAATAGAAATTCACTAAATGTTCCATCTGCATATAAATACCCCTCCCTGGTTTTCTTTTTTACTCATACTGTTTTCTCATAATGTGATTTATCAGAAGTAGGATTTTTGTCTTTTGTGTCTTTGGTTTTGGGGTTTTATTCTTTAATATACCTTCTTCTAAATATATCTGGTTTTCAAAAGAGGGGAAGAAAAAACAGCACACTCTATCCTCTTCCCTTCCTCCCCACTCCCAACCTGGAGTGCTTATAGCTCCACATCAGGGATGAGAGAGAATATTTAATTTCAAAAGCTTAAAAAAGTGCCAGACCCTGCGCATGAAGCCAGGGTGGCCACAGATTGCTGCTGTTTCCCTTGTGCTCGCCTGCTGTGAGCTCAGGGGAGGGAGCCGGACTTATTCTTTTGTTTTGTTTTTGTTTGTATGGAAACAATTAAATTAGTCAGAGACAGACTGTAGAGATATTCTGAGGGGCTGGAGCCCTTTGTAGTCTTTTTGCTATACCAACAAGCGTATTTGTTTAATTTATTTCCATTTTCTAGCGCTGTTCATTGTCTACTCACAGTTAATCCATATGTGCTGAAAAATATGTATGCAGAATGGCTTACTCTAAAGCACTCTTTACAAGTGTATTGGTTTGAATGACTGTCTATCCTGTACATAGTTTCTGAAAATGGATAATAACTCAAAACTTTGAAAGCCTGTGGTTGCCTTGACATCCCATTCTCCACCCATCTTTTTTAAAACATGCAAAAAGAAGAGAAGATGCAACATTATTTTTTCCCAGTCACATGGTTCAACCCTGACCTCTTGCCCTCTAAATATCTTTGTGCCTGTTTCAAAACCTACTAATAGACAATGTAATGCGCAGAAATATAAAAGCTGAAGTTTTTACGTCCCATTGCCTTTGTTCTTATGTTTTTAAAGAATAGTAAGAAAGGAAAAAAGAAGATTACCTATAATACAGAGGAACAATAACAGATGCTCAAGGACTACTGGGCAAAAACTAATCATGTTTTCTGTGGTGGAATACAGTAAAGAACCACATGACAGAATTTTAACCCACCTTCTTTCTCCCGCTGTCCTCTTTCTAAAGACTGTGGTGCAGCGTGGGGGTGAAGAGAATACAAATCCTATAGGACTGTGCTATTCAGATTCCCATACAGTTTGACTCAGTCTTTTGTTTGCCTATCTCACAGTGTCTGCTCATTCTGTCCATGGCGCATCCTATAGACTGGGTTTTTCAGAAACAGAGAAGACATGCACAAAGAACCTCCATTCAATATTCTGCAAATGAAACCCACATATTAAACGTATGGAAAATTCCTATAAAGTGTAACAGTGGAGACACAAATAGTTGGTAAGCCTGCACTAGTGAATAGGGCACAATCTAGGTAGTATATGTAGAGGTGAAGGCCTCATGAACAGCACAGTGACTCACTCTTGAAAAAACCTGCTTCTGACGCTTCCTATCACATTCCGTACAGCGTGCATAAGGGAAATAGGGCAAAAAGGAGAATTTTATGTATTTCCGTCTCATATCTCCTCACGACAATAGATTTTTTTCAAGAGAGAGGAAAGACAATGCTACAATATCTACCCACTTATAGATATGAGAAGATATAGTACATACTGGGAATGCATTTCTAAAGTAGACTAGGAGAAAAAACTCCTTTCATGTAGGTCTTATTAATAGTTATGTAATACATGATCTGAATGGTGGAGACATTTTCAGTTATTAAACATGAAAATGCCAAACATTCTTGCTTTAGCTGCTCAAATAATCAACATGAAACGATCATGCTGAAGCTTGGTAAAACTCCCCCAGTTTCCTGAGACCCTTGATATACTGAGGAGCGCCAGTGAAGTGATTTAAATAGTAAATAATTAACCGTGAGATATGAAAGAGTAGGTAAATTAATTAAGGTGCACCCACTGTGGTCTTTTTTCCCCCAGTTTTATTGTCAAAGTAAATTTGATCTCTAATGCAGAAGCATTTATGTTGTATTTGAAAACTGGTGACCATAACTCTGCCCATCTACACAGGCCTGATCCCAGAACAGTAAGAAGTGCAGCACGCAGACATATCAGAGGCTTTGTGCATAATTACTGTCAAGATGGATGTTCTGTCCGCACCCAACTGCTCCCAACCATTTTTCTTTCTGATGAACGAGGGAAGGAGACGGCACCCTGTCATCTACCGCGTCGCTACTGGCAGCAACAGTAAATCTCCCACTCAAAGTCACCCTTGCTTCAGGAAAGCGAGGGGAGGCGTGTTGTGGGAAGGAAGGGAGGATTTTGAGAAACAGATAGGTGACCCCCGCTCTTCCCTCCTAAACACATTTATACAGCAACACCCCGGACTGCTGTAGATTCAACCTGCACTATGGTGTATTTCATACTTTCTTAGTCTTTGTAGCTCTTAAGTAATGACTTGAAATTGTGATGCAAAACTCATACAGTATTCATGAAAAAAATCTGTGCATCGTTCCTAAATGTGACAGTTAAAGCCAAATTGTTGGCGGTTGAATGTTCCACATAAATGTCCCAAATATACTCCTGCTGCACAGTATATTTGAGTCATTTATAAAGCATCTTAGTCACTGAGGAAATAGAAGCTCTTTCAAAGTCAGTGTTGTCATTACTACTTAGAGCTGGAATGAAATTTGGTGGCGTTTCATTAGCCATACAATTACTTATTTATTGTGTTTTTTTCCCATGAGAGTGAACTGCGAGATAACTTGGCAGGATTCTGAAAAAAACTGGAATTTTTAAGACTTATTTTCCAGTCCCAGGAATTACAAATATGTTCTGAAAACAACCAAGTTGTCCAGGAAATAGTTCAAACAGTGGGATAGTGGATATATTGGACAAAGCATGTTGAAGATGGAGCTGCCAGGAAGGGGGAAAAAAGGAAGATCACAGAGAAGGTTCATGGATGTAATGAAGGAGGACATGCAGAGAGTTGATGTGACAGAAGAGGATGTCCATTTTATTATTTTCTGTAATAACTAATAAGTAAATTAAAAAGAAAGTTGTGTCAGGACTCCATGCAGTCTTTTGAAAAACTAAGTACATCCCCAGTTCTTCCATGGAAATTAAGGGGGTAAGTGTCAGCTAGGTGCAGCTAGTTGAATGCATTTGATTGACTGATCATCTGCAAGTGTGACCACCTCTAAAAAGTGGAAGTTTTGGCAGTTTGCTGGTCTGGAGCATTCAGGTGTGTTTTAACACAATGGTGCAATCTTCCCAAGAGTGGACTTCCCAGGAGTGGCATTCACCCCATGGTCAGACCATGCAAGGCTCAGAGAAATTGCAAAAAAACCCAGGAGCTACATTTCAGACACTACAGGCCTCAGTTAGAATGTTAAATGTTAAAGTTCATGACAGTACAATTAGAAAAATACTGAACAAGTATGGCTTGCTTGGAAGGGTTGCCAGGAGAAATCTTTTCTCTCTAAGAAGAACATGGCAGCACAGCTGTTGTAGCTGAACAAAGCACCAGACTTCTAGAACAATGTCCTTTGCACAGATGAGACCAAAGTGGAAATGTCTGGCTATAATGCAGAGGGGCACATTTGATGAAAAGCAAACACAGAGCATCAGAGCAAACACCATGGTGGTAGAGGTGTGATCATTTGGGTTTGCTGTGCAGCAACAGGACGTGGGCAACTTGCATTCACTGAGTTGAGCATGAACTTCTCTTTATACCAAAGTAGAGACAAATGTCAAGCCATCACACCAGGAAATCTACAACAGAATGGCAAAAAAAAGAGACGAATCAATGTGTTGCAATGGCTCGGTCAAAGTCCAGACCTCAACCTGACTGAGATGCTGCGATGGGTCTTAGGGAAGGTGGGACTAAATGCCCATGAATCTAAATAAACTGAAGCAATGCTGTGAAGAAGAGTGGGCCTAAATTCTTCTGCAACAATGTGATAGACTGATGAAGTCATACAGAAAATGATTAAAGTTATTGCTACAATGTACATTGTCATGGATAATAACATTAAAAATGGCCAAAGTTTAAAATAATAAGGTTAGATTATGTCCAAGTAAACCCTAATGCCTAATTGGTTATCTCAGGCAAAGTTCTGGCTGTGAGGGAGGTAGCAGCAACCAAACAACAAAAACAGCAAAAAGGTAGCCATAAAGGGAGAGGACATAAAACTGTTTGCTGTTTTTCAGAGAGTCAATAAATTAAGGGGTTGAACCAAGTAGCAGTATAACATTAAAATATGGAGCTAGAAATGATTATGACTGAATGTGTAGCTAGCATTAATATATAATTGCTTAGGATGATTGACTTGATAGCTGGGCTAGCTTGTTTTGCCCGGCACGCGTCAGTTTTAGAATGACATGGTACAGTTAAGGATATTGGAGCTGTTATTGCTAAAAATTCCTGGTCAAAAATTGGCAAGCATGCTCTTGTTTCCACTGATCCAGTCTGACGTCTTTGGTCTTGGACATTGTGGGCTCTTGCACAGAACGCTACTGTCTCTCGGGTCATCGTCAAAGGCCCACCTCTTGTTACTAGTAATTATCCTTGACATGAAGGTTTGGTCAGTTTTCTCTCTGTGCAAGTTTGAGGTTCATGGTAAATGAGTCACAGTGTGACTTAAAGGAAGCAATCCAACCTCGCAGGAGAGCTGAGGCCTGTACTATGAAGCAAATTCAACATACCCAGGATATCTTTCCATTATCTGGCTTCGCTTAACCTAACAGGATAAGCAGTCACACGAAGGCTGTTGTCAACTTGATAAGTCAACCAAGGGTTTTTCAGTCTGGCTATGAGTTGCATTTTGTTTGTAACTCCTATCATATTGCCTATCATATTGCTATAATTGCCACTTAAGTGTTTACCTGCCTTTTGCAATTTTATCCAGTTAATTCATGCCGATGTTGTCATAGCCATATTTTCTTATTATCAAAATCATTGTAGTGTTAATAATGGCATGAACTAACCTTCAAAGTCTTTAAATGTATAATACTGTGCAAATATTGTAGACACAACAAACAAGGAAAAGATGTGTTAAACAGTTATGCCAAGAGTAGCTGCTATTTATCAGTTTGCAAAATACAGAAAACAGAAATAAACATTGGTTACAGCATTATCTGCTGTGAGCTACTATGTCTTTATGACAGTTTTCATTGGTACAGTTTTTTAAAGTAATTTAGTGGATTGAACAAAGCATCTTGAAGAGCTTCCAAGAACTTGATGTTCCAGTGGTTCTGAGAAATAACAACTTAGGTATTAAAACTGAACACTGTCATCCCAAACAGTAAAGGGCTTTGAAAAAACAGAGCATTTAAAAAAAAAAAATGTAAGTAGTTTTTAAGCTGTTAGCTAATGACAATTCAGTAAGTCAGATACTTTAACTAATTGGGATTTGGTTTCAGACTCTGTTCATAAGTCATCCATAACTTCTGTGTTGTATCACCCAGCAGATAGTGTTTGTCCAATCATCAACCTTCTGAAAACAGACCTAAACTTCCCTGGATGTCATACTATGACTTGCTCATTTTATAAACACTAAAGACACTGAGTAATCAACTTAATACTGGGCAGGCTTGATGTTGCAAAGGCTTGCTATTTAGTTTGCATCACTGGCCCCACAAAGAGCATTATGGCATTGTTAGAAGTTTGTAAAAAAAAGTAGTGACCCAGCAATTGTTTCCCACTTTTTTGTTTCATTGTTGACTTTTTAAGGTCATTAGTTTGCATCTTGAATACACTGAATTTGAACATTCAAATAAAATGAATCCCAGTAAATATTATCCACTTCATAGTAAAAAAAAAAAGAAGTGATTTTGTGACTGGTCGGAAAGGGAAAAAAGCATACCCAAAGCAGAGTCCCTGAATTTTTGTCTCTTTGAAGGCTTTTTGTTTCTTTGCGCTGTCCCGTTATGCCTCTGCCTCCCCGCTCCCCTTTGATAGATGTTTGTTCTGTGTGGCTTTGACTATGAAAAAAGCTGTGTATGAAAGTGGCAGGACATTAAAGTCTCAAAAATGTTTCATGTACTGTATTTCTTTCGCTGAGGCTTACTCTGTGTATCTCCGACTGTGACCTAGCAGTGCCTCAGATGCAGTGTGGATGTTTTTGTTGTGGAAATTGGAGTGTGAAAAGGTGGGACAGAGGGTTACCACAATGGGCTGTGTTTATGTTTTGTTGTTGCTTTATGTTTTTGCCACTTTGGGTTGTTCTTTTACTCTTGTTCATTCCCCATCCTGGATCCTACAAACACAGAAAGTCTCCTCACCCACCTCTTTCTCCCCTCTCTTTCTCCCTACTCGTTTCGTCTTTGCTTCACTTCTCAGGAAATAACCTTCTATTGCCTTTTCTAGTCCCAGAGGACTGAGAGATAGAATCCCTCCTCGGTCTAGGGAATTCTGTGAAGATAGTGTTACAGTCTTTTCTCACAGTCACAGCTCCAGGCTCTGTGAGGAAGCCTCTGCCCATTCTCCCCTCCTTCCCTTTCTCCTCCCTTCCTCCCTCTTTTTAACTTTCTCTTTGCAAGATTGGAGTAGTTCTCAACAAGGTGTGATAGTTTATGAGAGGCAGTGGCGCAGAAGAGGTGAGACTAGCAGCTACCAGCTGCCAAAAATCACATTTTCATGCTTGCCATCATAGCTGGTGTCACTACTGTATACTGGATATAATGTCTGCCTGCATGTCAAGGTATTTTTTTTACAGCACCAAAAAAGCAAAACAACTTTAAATCTATACCCCTCCTGCAGATAGAAGCAAGGATGAACCAAACATTTTATGTTTTCTTTTTTAGCCATTGTAGTTGCATGGTCATATATCTAGCACTTTAGACAAATTCATATTCCCCCTAGGATTATGGCTACAAGCTTTAGGGATGCCTAAATTCTAAAAAGACATTTTTTTTTGGTTTTTCGTGAAGTACCTTGAAAACTATTTGACAAATTGGCCTGGAATTCGGAAATTAGTCATACTGTTGAAACAATAAAATGTTTACCTGCTTCCACTTAGATTAATATTTGAAACACCTAACCTCTTCTCATTCCCAGGCCATCAAATACGCACAATGTTTCTTTTGCTGTACACCTGAGTGCCTTGATGCACTGGACCACTGGATGCAGACTTTTGACACTAGAAGCAAACAGTCCTGTTGCCAAAACTGACAAGAATATTAGTAGGCAGGGGGGGATGCAGGGGCTTTATATCACAAGATTGTCAGCCAGAAGACTTTGGCATGTGTCCTGTTTGGGAGCCTTATTTTAGTACTTGTTTTCACTTACTGTTAGGTTCAAATTTATTCACTTTTGGTTAAGAAACTCAAGGTTGCCAGCTCTCACACTAGATGAACAAAACCTTGAGGTTAAATATGTGATTTTTCTGCACACATTTCAGCACTGACACTGGTCCATATACATAACAAAGAGGAAAAAAATCTTACATCGTTAAGGCTGTTTATGTGTACTGTCACCAGCCACTTTATTAGGTACACTTTTTCAACAGTTTGTCAACCAAATATCTCATCAGCCAATCACATAGCAGCAACTGGAAACATTTAGGGATCTAGACATGGTCAAGATGACCTGCTGAAGTTCAAACTAAGCTCATATTTGTTGGTGCCAGATAAAATACTCTGAGTTTTTCAAAAACTGCTGATCTACTGTTTTTTTCCCCCACACAACAAGCTCTAGGGCTTCCAGAGAATGGTTTGAAAAGGAGAACAATATCCAGTAAATGGCAACTCTCTGGGTGAAAACGCCTTGTTGATGCCAGAGGTCATCCTGCTTTAGGCAACCAAACAACAATTAACCCCTCATTGCAACCAAGGCGTACAGAAAAGCATTTCTGAGCGCACAAAACCCAGAAGCAAATGGGCTACTGCAGCAGAAGACCACTCTCAGCTAAGAATGGACAGCTGAGGCTACAATTCACATGGGCTCACCAAAATTGGACAATGGAAGACTAGAGAAATGTTGTCTGGTCTAATGAGCCTTGATTTCTACAGTAACATTTGGATGGTAAAGTATTTGGTAGAAACAACACGAAAGTCTTATATTCAGGCTGCTGGTGGTGGCGGTGTAATGGTGTGGGGGATATTTTCTTGGGGCACTTTGGGCCCCATTGTACCAATTGAGCATTGTTTAAAAGGTAAAGCCTACCTGAGTATTGTTGCTGACCATGTCCGTTACTTTATGACTACAGTGTATCCATCTTCTGATGGCTGCTACCAGCGGAATAACAAGCCATATCACAAAGCTGAAATCATCCCAACCTGGTTTCTTGAACATCACAGTGAAGTAGGTTACTATAATCAAATGGCTTCCAAAGTCACCAGATCTCAGTTCAGCAGAGCACTTTTGGGATGTGGTGGAGTGGGGGCTTCATGGATGTGCATGGATGTGTTTTAGCACCTTGTTGAATCTATGTCATGAAGAATAAAGGCAGTTCTGAAAGCAAAAAGGGGGTACAACCTAGTCCTATCAAGGTGTATCTAATGAAGTGGCTGGTGAGGGTTTATCATTATTGTGTCATTGTACACATGGAGGTTTATCACTGATAAATATCGTTACCAATAAAGTAAGCACAACATATAGCATGAAGTATGGTGAAATGAAAACACATTTTAGGGTGCCATAAGTTAGATGGCCAGTTTACCTAAATTGGTAAAACTGACTTTAATGTAGGCTATCTATTGATCGAACTGCAGCTCCACATGGGAGCAACAGAAATAGCCCTTATTTGTTTGATTTATATTGCGCACACAATTTGTAAGGAGTCTGTAGATGGAAAACAGATATGTACAGTGATGACTATCAGTGCTGAGCCAGCTTGTAGAAAGTAGCCTTGAAAAGCCTACCAATATAGAGATTTCAGCGCATAGTGGCTCAGTTAAGATTGTACTTAGTATATATACACGTGTGTACTATATATGAGGTTTCAGTAATTCTGTGGCTTGAAGTGGATAGGCCATGTTGTTTATTTAACCTTATCAGGGGTTGTCATCCACAGGTCTGTATAGAGTGGATTTCAAAAAGGAAACTCCACTTATTACCTTCATGTGAAACTCTCTTCCTTCTCATGCTATGAAAACAGCCATTCATATGCAGTGTTATTTGAACAGATTATAAGACTACTTGGTTATGTAATATATATTATATATTTCACTTATTTTAAAATCAGTTTGCAGAGTTCTTCTCTCTCTCCTTCTCTTGCTCTCTTGCTCTCTTTTTTTCCTTGTTAACCCACAGAGTACAGCCCCGGATGACATTGAAGTGATAATGAAAAGCAGCTGTATTTTTTTTTAAATATTCTTTTGAATGAATGAGTGAAGAAAGATCCTTGCTGGAACGTTAGGAGATTTTGAATAAAGCTAAAACTCCTGGGATATTGATCTGGTCAGTTAAGTAGCAGAGGCAGTTGTTAATCAGTTTCAGCTGGTTTGGTATTAATACAACCCGAATTTCAGAAAAGTTGGGGCATTCTTTAAATTTGAACAAAATGAAAACTAAAAGACTTTCAAATCACATGAGTCAATATTTTATTCACAACAGAACATAAATAAAATAACAAATGTAACTGAGAAATATTACAATTTTATGCACAAAATGATCTCATTTCAAATTTGATGCTTGCTACAGGTCTCAAAATAGTTGAGACAGGAGCATGTTTACCATGGTGTAGCATCTCCTCTTCTTTTCAAAACAGTTTGAAGATGTCTGGGCATCGAGGTTATGAGTTTCTGGAGTTTTAGTGTTGGAATTCGGTCCCATTCTTGCCTGTTATAGGTGTCCAGCTGCTGAAGAGTTCATGGTTATCTTTGACGTATTTTTCATTTAATGATGCGCCAAATGTTCTCTATAGGTGAAAGATCTGGCTGCAGGCAGGTCAGTTCAGCACCTGGACTCTTCTCCGATGAAGCCATGCTGTTGTAATAGCTACAGTATGTGGTTTTGCATTCTTCTTCTTCTTCTTCTTTCGGCTGTTCCCGTTAGGGGTCGCCACAGCGGATCATCTGCCTCCATCTCATCCTATCCCTTGCATCCTCTTCCCTCACACCAACCCTCTGCATGTCCTCCTTCACTACATCCATCAATCTTCTCTGTGGTCTTCCTCTTCTCCTCCTGCCTGGCAGCTCCATCTTCAACATCCTTTGTCCAATATATCCACTATCCCTCCTCTGAACATGTCCA